>QLSS01000238.1:173553-194169 GCA_024372645.1 Trichomalopsis sarcophagae
ATAGAACTTTATCTTGAATAAATCCTGAAAGCCAATCAACTACAAGTCCAGATCGAGTGTATAAATACAACTGGTCGTTCGGCGTATATAGGAGATACTCATTAACCTCACTGATCTACTTATTAATCTGAGTCGTCAGTTTTCGGTTTCGTAACGATTCCGCTGATATTGCTTAAATGCAATACGTCGCAGGACGTCACAGTCTCATGCAAGATCTTGTATAATATCTTGCGTAAGATCTTCAATGTTCAATGAATATTTGATGAAAATATTTTTATATCATGAATATAAGATCTTGTACAAGATCTTACAGAAGATCTTATCTTCGTTCTTGGTCGAAAATCGGTTATAAGATCTTATGTCTTACACAAGATCATATTGACAAGATCTGATATATGATTTTACATAAGTTCTTACATACGATCTTAAGTAACATTTTTAATATGATTTTAGTAAAATCGTCTGTAAAACTATTTGTGTATTAATTCCATATATCATCACGTTCAATATTTTCTGAAAGTAAAAACCATGCTGAAAACTGTGTTAACTAAATTGGTAACATGACAGTGCTTGCTTCTTCGAAAATATCCATAATTTGAGAATCATGTTCTAATAAACCCATCGCGATAGCAGTGTCTTTATATGTACTGTAATTTATGTCTTTCGTGATCTTTAGGTAAAACTACATTTAATCTACCAATTGTAATATTTTTCTTTACATTTTTTCTCTTCTGCCATATTTTTTTGCCTTATTAAATATATAATGTTCTGGAATATTTACGTACTTTAAAGATATTGCAAAATCATCAATTTTATTTAATTCAAACCAAGTTGTTGTTGTTGGTGTTTGCTAACTGTTTATTGCACTTTTAATTTAACTCATTTTATATATCTTATAATTTTTGTGGTTTTTATGTACAGGCATATTTTCAACTCTATGACTTCTAGTACAAATCAGGAATTTTTAAAATCTCCAAACTGCTTCCATTGGACTTACTTGACGAAACAATTTATGTTAATGGTAGACAACTTAGTTTTTCTTGATAACGATCATTATATTATCATTTTCGAATTTTGACAAATGCTCTGTCTCTACCTTTGTAAATATACTTATAGATATATTTTATACTCTAAATAGATACACAAAATTCAACATTTATGTGGCATTTGTATTTCATTAACAAAAATGTATTATATGGTACAACCATTAAATTATCAACTGCAATTTCTTCTTTATTTTTAGTTCTATAAATATGATTATCAGAACTATTGTCTGTTCGTTTATATTGAGGAAAACCATCTTGTTTTATTATTGTTACCTTAGCAAAAGGTTTTAGAAATCGTTTATTGCATTCATGCTTGGGATTCTTAAGACACAAACTTGTTCTATCGTGAGGTCCATGAAGCATGTGTTTAATAATCAATTTCTTAAGTTTTTCATTATTTGAACCGAGATCCTCTGGCTTGCAAGGCAGACGCTCTATCGTCGCGCCACGGCCGACACCACATTGCACTCTTTTACTTGCTCTCTTATAGTAATTAGACACCCGTGACGTGTATCCACACGTGACAATCGATTTGTTCTCAGATTATTAATTTATTGTCAGGATATAATGTTATCAAAATATGTGCATCTAGTAAACCTCTTTTTTTAAATTCAATTGTATAAACATAAACTAATACTTTACCAAACATTGTTTTCCGTTATATCATTTATAATTGATTGTAATTTTGTGTAAAATAGTCTAAAAGTGATATTCGGTATATAATTTGAAGTTGTTCTTTCGGAATTTTTCTTTAAATTTAATTGTTATAATATTGTTCGTTATCTTTTATACGTGTAAATGAACCTGAATTTGTATATTTTTGTAAGGGCATTTATGCCCGTTAATATGATAATAAATAAATAAATAAGTAAATAAATAAAATTCATTTTAATTCTTTTTATTTTGGGTTGCACGCACGTTACGGTTATGAATAAATCTGGTCTTCCACATATATCCAATATATGTGTGTGTGTGTGTGTGTGTGTATTGGGGTGTATCGAATTTTTTAGGCAATGTTTCCCGAAGGAGCCGGGGGCGCAAAAGTTAGTACTAGTTATTATGAAGTACCAGGAACAAGGAGGGCGCTAGGGGACGCCATCTTCGGCTCTAACTATTCGGATGTTCGATGTGCGAAAAATAGCGAATCCGGCATTTTAGCTTGACTTTTACTGTATTTTAAATTGATCATGACTTTGCACCGGACTATCCATTTTTGATGATTTTTCTTTCAAATTGGTGTTTTTTTTCTGTACTTCTCAGGTACCAGAAAATTTTTTCCAGGTTCAGGTGCAAAGTTATGATCTACACAGTGAAGCCATCTTTTTTGCATTACCTGAAATACCGTAATATGCTCATAAAAATGTCCTACGGTCAATTTCGTATATTCACGGACGTTTTGCGTCATTTTTTAGCATATAAAACAAGGTAGCAAAAATCCGGAGGCCGAAGAGTAAACGAATTTTTTGCAATTCTAAAAAATGCATTTTTATATGAACTTTCGTCGTATAGGGGAGGATAAGGCTAACTCATAATTTTTTTTTCGGAGCTAATATCTTAGCCGTCTTTTAATAATTAACCCCATTGTACAAACATCAAGTTAAGTGATAAAACTGATTGATAAAAATCCTCATGGACCCTTTCACGAGGAAAATATTAAACTGTACTCAATTGAACAAAATGTCGGTGTTTCTGAAATTCTAAAATATCAGGGTGTAAACTCGTATAGCAAATACCATACTCAATTTCTGCGATCATAAACAGAAAATGCATATTTCTATAATCGAAGTACGGGAAAAAAGCTTCAACTGGAAAACAAATCGTTTAAAATGGTTACTTAGATAAAAAGCTGCCTACGTTCAAAAAAAGTAAAAACAGCAATAAAGTCACAAAAACATTTTCGACTTTTTCAAATGAAAAAAATTTTTCCCTGAGTAACCATTTTTAAAGATTTATTTCCAAGTTGAAGCTTTTATCCCCATACTTTGATCCTACGAGAATTATTTTTTTTAATAATAAACATATCTAAAACATCATATAAAATAGTTGTATTACGAATTAGCCCAAAAAGAGTAAAAAATCATCTGGTTCTAGTATATAAGCTTAAACTAAACGTTTGGAGGTCTTTCCAGGCGCTACAAAATTTTCGTCTTGACGATAAAAAGTTGATAGAAATCGATAAGATTTAGAGAGTATTATAGATTTATTTCAATCTTACCGCGTTTTATCAGATTCTAATGCAAATAATGGTATTAAAAGTTAGACAAAAATCGATAAGAAATATTATCGATTCTTATCTATAAAATCATTTACAATTAATACTTAACATTTTTTGTTTATACTTAATATCAAAACCAATGTAACCATAATCCTTAATCAAACCTTATACAATTTTTTTGCTGAAATGTGTATTTCTTTTCTTGGAATTTTGCTCATTTTTTAGCCTATTTTCCAAAAAAAGCTTCGAAAGCGTCACAGTAAAAATAAATTTTTAGTCATGTAGATAACTTTTTTTACATAAACTATACTTTATTAGTAACCGCTCTGCAGGATTTAAAAATGATGAATAAATTTTACAAATAAACTGTAATTTTATATATATTTTTTAATTTCACTTATTATTAGATATTCAACACATTGGCTATGAATATTTAATATCGACAGATCCGTATTTCACCATAATTGTCGGACAAATAGCCTAAATTATGTGAATGCGACGTAAATGATGTCATAAACATAAGGGATAATCGTAAAATATATTAAAATAAACGTATGACTAAGTGCACGACAAATAATGAATGATTATTTGAAAATTCGTCGGACAAATAAGAAAAAACTAAAAGCACACACACACACACGCCTATATGTGTGTATATGTATATAGATATACATACACATACACACACACACACACACACACACATACATACATATATATGGGACGTTTCATGTCAACCGGACCATCAGTGCACCCAAAATTTGGGTTAACCTAACAAGACATTTGAGGTCTCAAAATGATCGTCTGGTCAAGGGCTTTTGAAAAAGTTCTGGCCTTTTCAAAAATCCAATGTGGCGCATAAAATATGGAGCCTGAAACCCACATTTCATAGCACATTCAACAAAAACAATAGTAAAAATGTTCTAATTTGTAAAATATCCCACCAAAAAGCATGTAAAACTCATGATAGGACATATGACGACAATGCTGACGGAATTCCAAAATCAAAAGTGGCGGAATCAAAATGGTGGACATTATACCTCCACCAAACCCATTTTGCCGCAACAAATGATTTTTGATCAGTTTAAAGTATCGATATGGGGGTTTTCAGGGTCACTGAATCGTATTTTAACCTCGACATTTCAAAATTCGAAATGGTGGATCCAAAATGGCGGACATTATACCACCACCAAAACAATTTTACAGCAACATATGATTTTAGATCACTTTAAAGTATTGATATGAGGGTTTTTGGGGCCACTGCACCTTATTTTAACCTCGAAATTTTAAAATCAAAAATGGCCGATCCGAAATGGCGGACATTATAAAACCACCAAAACTATTTTACCGCAATGAACGATTTTAGATCACTTTAAAGTATCGATATGAGAGTTTTTGGGGCCACTGCACCTTATTTTAACCTCGAAATTTTAAAATAAAAAATGGCCGATCCAAAATGGCGGACATTATAAAACCACCAAAACTATTTTACCTCAATGAACGATTTTAAATCAGTTTAAAGTATCGGTATGAGAGTTTAAGGGAAATGAAATCGCTGAATCTTATTTTAACCTCGAAATTTCAAAATTCAATATGGCCAATATAAACTGGCGGATATTTGTCATAAACCACCCGCAGGCTCTCTCGCGAGCCCCCTCGCTAACGCGCAATCCGCGAACACGCCACGCACGCTGCAGCGCTTATCACCGTGACGCTACTACCGCGGCGCGCCGCTAGGCGGCTGCGCATTACCCACAAGTGAAGTAGCGTCGCGGAGGGCACATAAGGAGGCCGGGTCCAGCTCTGTACCTCGCTCCACTTCCAACAGCCTAATGCTGCAAGTACACGGCTCGTGTCCAATGACAACTTGTGCAAGACTTCAGCAAATAAATCTGTTATGTGGCAAAGGAATTTATTGCTTTCAAGTGATTTATTTCATCCCTCTTTTTTACCTACACGCCCAACCCTTTCCCACGTTTAGCAACCAATAGAAAGGAATATTTTCTCCAAGGAATGCTTTCTTCATCGGCGACTCTTTCTCTAACAGTCTTTTTCAGGATAGTTGGTGAACAAGTCCATCACTGGCTTTATTCATAGGCGACTTTTTCTCCAACAGTCCTTTTTAGGATAGTTAATAGGTACATTAATAGATACATTGGCGACTTCTTCTTCAACATCCTTTTTAAGGCAGTTGTTGAGTAAGTCTTACTTTATCGGTAACTCCTTGTTCCACTGTACTAGCTGTAATTTTGTTATGTCTATCATTTTTTTTTCTTTTGGTTGTGCTTTCTCATATCTTACAACAATGTCCTCTCCTGCGAAAAAATATCGTATCGATAGATGCGTTATTCCATTTGATATTAATACAGGACACGGCAAATCTCTTAGGAAGAAAAAACTTTCTTCTCCGAAGAATTTCAAGATATCTATCTTGATTATCCAACATCTTCACTGATTTGTGATACATATAGAAAATCCATTCACAAACTACATGATTTGTCATCTCCAAACATCAGTATGAGTGTTGATTTTGAATCAGAGACTGACTTACCTTTGGTTTCAAACACGGATACACCTATACAAGATGATCTTACAGATATTTTAACTGGACTTAAAAACAAATTCCAATCCCTGCCGGAAAACGATCCATTACGTGTCAGTTCTTACTATTTTGCCCGAACTCTGGGCAATACGTAAAATTATGAACCAATTTGGTGTGTCTCACAGAATGGCTCGTAAAGCAAAACAGTTAAGAGAATCAGATGAAGTTTTGGCATCTCCTGTTGCAAAACGTGGAAAAACATTACCTTCAGAAACTACTCAGAAAGTTAAAGATTTTTACAAAAATGATCTTAACAGCAGAATTATGTCAAATAAAAAAGATACCGTCAGTATTTATTTATATGGTAAAAATTAAAAGTGCAGAAAAGATTATTACTTACTGATATTAAGAACCTTCATAATCAATTTAAAGAACAGTTGCCTGAACATCCGATTTGGCTTACCAAGTTTGCGGAACTGAGACCAAAATGTTGTGTCTTTGCAGGATCCTCTGGTACACACAATGTATGTGTATGTATACGATACACCAAAATTTCAAGGTGATGATTGACGCAGTAAATATACAAAAAATCTCAAACAATATTCTGAAGAATTATAAAGATTATTTGAATTTCGTTCTATGTGAGGATTCCAAACCAAGTTGTTATTTGAATGAATGTAAATTTTGTCCGGACATCCAAAAGTTTTCTAATTACATTGAGAACATTATGGATGAGCACAATATTGATCAAGTTGTTACGTCCTGACTACTAAATGATTTATAATAATCAAAACGTACTGAATGGTGTAGTGGCAAGGCTCTAATATTCAAAACTAGTTAGTACGCGCCTAACACTCTCACTGTGTTAGTTAATAAATATTTAAACCTTACCTTGTTGTGATTCAGTCAGGTGGATTTATAAATGAAATAATGTTACTGCTTTGCTTTAGATAACGGAAACTGTTTATTTCTTTATTATTATAATCGTATTTATACTTGTCGTTATGATTATGTATTAGACTCTTTAATTTTTAGTTTGTACTTGTCACCAATTGTCGGACTGGCGTGCGGTACGGAGCTCTAATTTTGAACTGACTGCTAAAGTGCGCACAGAACCTTTTAAAAGCTTAGTATGGCACAATATGTTTATGGAGATTTATAAACATTATATCTTAAAAGTATCGAAATTGTACACATAAAAAGTGGCGCCTGCTTGTTACGTCACGGAACGCTGAGTGTACATTTTGGCTGTGTCAGCGCTCATTGACAGATTTACACGTTTCGACAGCATTTTTGCGAACGTAATAAGAATTTGAATTTTGATTCTTTAAAACAATGAGACATCAATGTGTCCTAATTACAATTGAAAATGAAACATCAAAAGTTACGTTACAGACGTAACAAAGTCATCTTCAGCACGTAGCAATCAACCGATAGATACACTTTGATAAAACAATACCTAACATCGCAAGAATTTATTGAAACTTTATGTTCTAGCCTAGAAAAGTTGATACCTCATCACTTCATCGCTAAGGAACAATCAAAGTTTATTTCTGGGAAGAAAAATATTCTTTCAGATGAAGAGGTTCTTACTCAATTGGATTTTGCTGAGAACTATGCTTTTACAGCCCAAGATGCTGCATAGGCATTTCATTTTGATAATGATCAAAGTATGATTTTTCCTGCTGTTGTTTATTATAAATCTGAAGGCAAGCTAAAACATTTCAGTACAGTATCTATGTCCGACTGTACTGCTCATGATGCCACTGCAGTATATATACAGTATACATAATGCAGCCAAAGATTATACCTGAAATTAACAAGGTTTGTCCCACAGTAAAAAAGGTAATATATGCTACTGATGGTGCTAAACAGCATTTTAAAAATCGTTATCAAATGAGTAGTTTAATGAGTCATAAGAGAGATTTTGGCGTTGATGCTGAATGGCACTGTTTTGCAACAGCACACGGAAAAGGTAGCTGCGATGGAGTTGGAGCGATAGTAAAGAGAGAAGATACAAGAGCGAGCTTACAAGCTGCAAAAAATAAAGCAATTCTAGATGTTAAAGCTCTTTATTCATGGGCTAATGGGCGATTATTCAATATAAAATTTTTCTTATACATCAAAAAAGATCAAAAATTCCTAACAAAGACATTTAAAAACTGTCCACCTGTCACAAACATACAAATGGGGCATGGATTTATGCCAGAAAATAATGAAACGTTGAAAGTCATGCATATCGGCGAAAGCCATTTATCACTAGTAAAAACTCCACGAACGAGGAGCCAGAATTGATAAGAGTGCACAAAATGTCATTAAAGATTGATTCATTTGGCTAAATTATATATTTTTTTCATCCACGCAGGCATATACATATACACAGAACAATAGAAAAAGGTAAGTGCAAAAACTGCTGACAGATAATTCTAAATCTAATAGACCGGAAAAATATAAGATTTATGTGCACAAATACTAATTCCGATAATACATTTATAACCATTTACCTCACAAACCCCATATCGATACTTTAAACTGATTTAAAATCATTTTTTATTGTAAAATGGGTTTGGTGGTAATATAATGTCCGCCATTTTGGATCCACCATTTCAAATTTTGAAATGTCGAGGTTAAAATAAGATTCAGTGACCCTGAAAATCCCCATATCGATACTTTAAACTGATCAAAAATCATTTGTTGCGGTAAAATGGGTTTGGTAGAGGTATAATGTCCACCATTTTGATTCCGCCATTTTTGATTTTGGAATTCCGTCAGCATTGTCAATAATATGTCCTATCATGAGTTGTACATGCTTTTTGGTGAGATATTTCACAAATTAGAACATTTTTACTATTGTTTTTGTTGAATGTGCTATGAAAACGTGGGTTTCAGGCTCCATATTTTATGCGCCACATTGGATTTTTGAAAATGTCAGAACTTTTGATTCCCAGTTAACCTAACTTTTGTTAGGTTAACCCAAATTTTGGGTGCACTGATGGTCCGGTTGGCGTGAAACGTCCCATATATATATATATATATATATATATATATATATATATATATATATACGAAAATTTTAAAATACTATTGACTCCTATAATTTTTGTATAAGATTTCCTATAAAGTTTAAGTATGAATGCACTTTTAATGAAGAGTCTATTTTTTATATTTTTGGTATGATACAAATTTTAAGAATCCTGAAATATGTCATTGTTTGAAATTATCTAATCTTGTTAAAACTGTCAGAATAGTTTATAAATAAATAGTTTAAAATTATAGAATTTTAAAATGAATCATCAAAGAAACTCTATAAATAAATGGAAAAAAAATCAGGAAGTAAATGTTTTAATTTTATATCGGTTGCCAAACATTTTAAAATTAAAAAATTATTCATGGATCTATTTTTTCATTTAAAGATAAAATAAAAAAATATTTCTTCGTAAATCTCGAAACACGTCAACTTTAATTTCTTATTTTCTTGATGGTAGTGCAATTTTCAACCAAATCTAGCCGATTTGATCAATTCTATATTGAAAAAATAGCGAAAAATTGCACATTTACCCCTAAAAAACAGGGTTTGACACCCTTCGAAGTAAAAGTTGTGCCTACAGTAGCGTCTTTTTATAATAAAGAATTTAGCGTTGGTTTTATTTAAAAACTCCATATAGTTTTTGAGGTATTAGAAAAAACCTGTTTATATGGGTAAACTTCAAGGGTGATTTTCACCCCTTAAATCGATGAGTTTCGCATTTTAAAAATACTAAAAATCAATAAGATTAGTTATTATAAAGTAAATCCATCGGTACCCTCCCTACTAGAATGTAGTATACAATAAGTTATAACTAACTCAACAAATTCAATAATTAATTGAATTAATTGGTTTATCAGGATAAGAATAAAGAACGATAACGTAAGGTGAAGTAAATGTAAAAAGATAGTTAAACTCAAAGTAAAATCAATTAAGAAAATCGATAATAGTAAATGCACGTAAAATAATAAAAATTAAACGAAACACTGATATTCGCGCACACATTGCAATCCTACGGCAGAAGCATCGAGACCAAACGAAGCACACCGATATATACACACATACTACGACTCTACAGTAGAGGCAAGAGACGAAGCAAAGCACACTGATATGCACGCACACATCGCACGCCTACAGCAGAAGCTCAAAGCTAAGCGAGGCATACCGATACACACACATCTCGGCTCTACGATGGGACGACAGCGGATGCAAGTAGAGCAAAAAAAAACATATGGACCATGTACATCATGGACCGCGCATACACGAAAGCGACGCACGTGCAATGAAGAGAGGTCGTGGAACGCGCAACGTTATCGGCAAGTGAGAGTTAGAAGCTCGGGGAGCCACCAAAGAGGACCCGACGCAAGTCGCCTCAAAATGCACAGAGTGAGCTTCTAGGAGTTTGTAGATAAGGGAGGCATATAATCAGAGGCTAATTTGACAGGAGAAGAGCATGAGGGGATTCGATGTACTAGAGGAGAGGATTTTTACTCTGGTTTTCTGATTGGCCCTCGCTGCGACGTCACATTAATAAAAAGCTCCATATAAGGCAAGTAGCTGCATCTAGGCCTCCTAATTGGCCAAACACCAACCCCGACGAGGAGACGAAAATCGGAGATTGCCTCTCCTACGAGAGTATAAAAGACCCCAGCAACAGGTCCTCATATTGCCAGTCTGCATAAAAAATCGTTACCACGCGAAAGCTCTGCCCGAATCCGGCCCAGGTACTAGACATAAAATTATTTCGGTGTATTGGGACTTATAAAATTTCCGATGGGTCAAAACCTTAGAATCTTTTTAACGATTCAGGTCTTAGAAACATTAAAATGAGTGTAAAGACTCAGAGCATTTCGGCTAGGGAAACAATACGAACATCCCGATTATCAAATCACTTGACTTGCAATTGTGTATATAGAGCAATTACATTGGGGTTCATTATTTTTAATAGCTAAAATAATCCAGAAATCTAGCCAGTTGCGAGCGAGCGTTATTAAATTTTTGTGGCAATCGAATAAACTGTATTACATTTTAAATCGTGAGTGAATTATTAACCCGAAAGTTCCTGATTCCTGTCGCCCCGTTCAACTCGAGACCATCCTCGAGTGAATTTAATTTTTCTTTTCTCTTTCTCTCTCATAATTAGAGTCTCCATTAGCCCCCTCATCCGCAATAACTACATTACTATTAAAGTAACATCCGTGCAACCATCTCTCAAAAATAGCGATAGAGAGTCTAATTAAAATCAGTGCGCGCAACGGAACAGTGCGAGTTCGAAAGATTTTTCCGGCGGTTACTGGAGGCCGTTCTCTTAAAACAGATCGCAAAGGTAGCCAAGCACCGACGGCGCTCAGCTTCGCCTCCGAAGTTTTGCCTTCGTCCGTGCTTATGAGAGCGAAATAACTCGTAGAGTTACTGTCCAGCGACAGCTTTCAATAGCTTAGGATATAACAGGTTATTTACTTATAATTGTTTGGTGCATCGACTGGGAAATTCATTTTGAAACGAGAAAAATTCAGTCGTTTTCGAGTGATTATTAGATAAAACTTGTGAAATCGAAACTTAAAATCACGTCGAAACAGGAATAGTAGTTACAAGAAACCTCTTTCAAAATTATGAAAGTGATTGTTTAACATAATATTTTATTTTGCGAAATCGTTCTTCCATTCCTTTCCAAAATGGAGAATCGCCTCGTTGTGCGACCCGTTTTCACAAATACTCCTTTCCAAAAAACAGAGAATCGCCTCGTTGTGCGACCTGTCTAATCCTTCGTAAAAACAGAGAATCGCCTCGTTGTGCAACCTGTTTTAGAAGAAGAGGTAAACGAAGAGGTAGACATATCTATTGTGTGCGAACAATATAAGGATCCAGACAAACCATCGTAGAAAATTGACTCTACGGGTAAAGCAGCAATCTGGGCATGTGAAAACGTTGCTTTCTGTGGAAAAATGGAGACTCGTGAAGAAGGATTTATACGGGCTAAGGTAGCAGTTGTCACTTTTTATAGCTGTTATGCTTCACCTAACGCTTCGATCGAACAGTTCAAATAACTGCTAGATCGGCTTATACAAGACGCAGTAGGGAGGAAACCGGTACTGATTGCAGGCGACTTCAATGCGTCAGCTGTGGAGTGAAGCGGCATAAGGATTAATCACAGAGATCGAATACTCCTAGAAGCAATCACTCTCCTAGATTTGGTCCTAGTTAACCAAAGATGCACCCACACATTTAGAAGAGGAGACTCAGGGTCTATTGTCGACCTGGCGTTTGTTAGCAGCAGCCTTATTGGCTCAGTTGCTTTATGGACAGTAAGTTAGCACTACACACATAGTGATTATCAGACCATAATAATGGAGATCGGAATATTAAAATAGGGACCCTGCGCAAGTACAACGACTAATAGAGTTAATTGAGAAACGAAGGATTACGATAAGGAGATGTTCCTGTTAGCACTAGAAGAAATGCAACTGTCTGTAACAGCAAACAGCAAGGCGAAGCAGGTGACGGTAAACATCATCCGAGTATGTAACGCTGCTATGCCTCGAAGAGTGGCATACAGTAGACGACCACCAGTATACCAGTCGGACAAGGAGATTGCGTTCACGTAGTGTGTACCACTGGATTAGAAGACGAGAGCAACGGGCAAGGAATGAAATACTATATAACTGGTATAAGCAAGGAAATAGTAGAGCCTACCAAAATGCCCGAAACTATTGCATCGGGTAGTAACCACACTATTCCCCAAGCAACTGGAGGAACCAAGTGTCATGTAAAGTGGTGGGAATAAAGAGGCTATTCTACTGATCACGATTGAGGAAGCCGCCTACAGAAGTGTAGAAAACAACAAGGCCCTAGGACCGGATGGCATTCTAAATATTACATTGAAGCATGCCATTTCTGCTTATCCAGAAGACTTCGTAGACTTGTAGAATACATGTCTAGAAGAAGGAACATTTTCCACAAACTGGAAAAAACAGCGACTAGTGCTTCTGCTAAAGGGAAAGAAACCATCCCAGCAGTCCTCATCATACAGACCAGTATCGCACCATAGTTACATTGGATGTCTAAAATGCATTTACTTCGGCCAGATAAAGCGAAATACACGAGGCACTCCGGAAGCAGGATGTGCCCTTATATATATGAAAGATGATGTCCGACTACTTGAAGGACAGAATCTTATTATATGACACTGAGGACGTTACTAAGCCGTATAAAGTTACAGGAGGCGTCCCTCAAGGGTTAGTACTTGGACTACCAATGACCTGAAACTTCATGTACAACGAGGTACTAAAGCTACAATTACCTGATGGAGCAACAGTCGTGGGATTCGCTGACGACAAAGCAGTAGTGGTAGTAGCGAAAAATTAAGAAGAGGTGAACGACATAGCTGAAGAGTCAATTCGTATAATGCACGAATGGCTAACAGAGACGGATCTGGAATTAGCCAGTCAAAAAAGAAAGTTTTCGTCAATTCCAGTAGGAAGAAGATGAAGGAAATCACACTGACGGTGGATGGACGTAAGATCGTTTCTTAACAACCATCAAATACTTAAGCATCACCATCGATGCAAGACTAAGTTTTAAACAGCATGTAAAAACAGTAAGTGATAAAGCAGCAAAAGTTAGCGCTGCTCTATCACGATTGATGCCAAATGTAGGAGGAATGTACGAAAGTTTACTATCATGTATGGGCGAAGTGCACTAAGAGTGGCATCCACTTACCGTACGGTATGGGACAATGCTGCCTGCATTATAGCAGGCATGCCACCCTTAACCTTTTAGCGTTTGAAAACAAAGACGAAGGACGTACTTGAAGATAGGATACGATCGAATGACAAAAGCCAAAGAGAGATCTGGGATGCTGCAAAAAAGAAGACTATGGCTAAATGACAAACAAGATGGGACGCTAGTGGCAAGGGGCGATGGACTCATCGCCTTATACCAAGAATAGGAGACTTGATTGAAAGAAGACGTGGAGAAGTTAACTACTACCTCACGCAGTTTTTGACCGAGCACGGATGTTTCCGGGCGTACCCTCATCGGTTCAAAGTAGACGACCGTCCGAACTGCCTAATATGTTCAGATGCAACAGAGGATGTCAAGCACGACTTTTGCGAGTGCTCACGATATCATCAGGAACGAGAAGAACTTGAGAGTTATCTACATACCAGAGTAACTCCTAAGTCGATTTTGATGGTTATGCTTCAGAGGATGGATAGTGCACAGTCAGCAATTATGCAGCAGACATTCTCAAGAAATTCAGAAAGGACGAAGAAGACAGAAAAGAACGAAGATGGAGCTAGGCACCTTTACTGAGGGTCGATAAAAGCGAAGAGGGCGTTCCTTTTTACGGGTGGGTGTTTTTTCACCTGTCCGTAAGAGGAATGGGTTTAGCCGCTGTGAATCCGACACATGACTGACATTGAGGATGGGGCTGTCTCGACGACCCCATAAACAAGGTCGTGCTATGTTCTTTCTAAGATTTTCCCTAATACCTCTTTTTTCGAGAGAAAAAAAAGACGAAAAAAAAACTTCCATACACACTCAATCCATTAACAATTTATCCATACGCATTTATCAATACGGACATTTAAAAAAAAACACTATTGTTTGACTTAAAATACTTTAAAACACACTTCAAACAAGTTTTTAGACAAACTCCAAAAATCACTATCGCAAAGCTTCCTTAGGAAGAAAGCAATTTAAATGAATAAATCAACAATAAAGGGAACTATTTAGCGAACTCGTAAAGTACAGTTCTTTGACGAAGAAGCTAGCAGACCTCATTTCTCATCGTACCACATGGCCTAACTTCAACAACCCTGGCGAGAAAAATCACTTAAATTCTCACGTGATAAATCGCGTGATTTGTCATGTGACTATTTGGCGTAATTTTTCACGTGATAAATCACGTCTAAAATCACTTATATAATTAAAGTATTTGTTCTAATTAATATAAATTATTTTGTTTTTACCAAACAATTACGAAACATATATTTGTTGATGCTAATCCAAACAAATTAGCCGCAAAAAAGTGAAAAAAAAACAATAATGATGACTAGGAGATCATATATGAATCTTATTAATAATATATCATTTACTTGTATAGACTAGCTGCTGTTTTTTGATAAAATAAGAAAAATAATTATATTACATGATAAATTAATTTCTCAAGTAAACATACTTTTATTTTGTGTTTTAATCTTTATAAATTAGAATGATTCTTCTATACCAAATAATATATATTATTTAGTAGTACGAATTTAGATTTTAAATATCTTAACTTAACTTCAAAAATATTTTAGATCTTTTCAATTTTGATCTTAAAGTTGTTACGAGCGAACGCGAATTCGTATTTCACGCGCTCGCCGCGTCAAGCGATCATTTCATGCGTGAGGGCGAAGTTGCCAGTTCGGAGGTACTCGGGAAGCGGGCATCGAATCAGCGCGCCAGATCGATAGGCAAAAGCGCTAGTACAGTCGAGACGTGCGACACTTTTAACGGCATACCACCCTCGATTATATCCGTATCTACGAGACGTGAGATAGCATCGACGACCAGAGACCATCTGCTGGAGGAGCACACCCAAGCCACCATCACCTTGAGCACCCGGGGTACCCCAGCACGTCATTACTTCAGCCAGGAGGGACGCCTTCCGGCCATTTAGGACTTTTCTCCGTCGGCGGCCGATGGATACGCGGCGACCAAGCAACCAATGAGCGCGTCGGAATTGTAAGTCCGTAACATCAGCTACTGGGCGATTTATAGATCACCGAATCGGCTGCAGACGCTGAGGCCGAGGCTCGCTACCACCGAGTCGTCGGCTCGTCTCCAGTGCGAGCCGCGAGTGTGAACTCGTGACACGCGTTACATTGTATTAACATCTTGAGTGAATATAGACATCTTACTTTTGAACACGAACGCACGTCTGTTTCTTCCGTAAACCTATTGCGTCCTTCCGATGAACCCGATAGAGTAAAGCCGGTTACATCGCGGCGCGGCTACAGAGTGCGCGCCTGGCCGGTGAGTCTATACGCAAAGCGTTGCACGCTGCGCAGTTGTACACCGAGAAAACCCAGCTGCATAGTACGGAGTCAGCATTACACCGATGGCTAACGTCCGTCGCCGACTTCAGCATCATCGAGGGATAGCCGTGCGGAGATAAAAGAGTGAGTAACCCCCCTCGTTGACGCGACAGCATCTTCGCGGCTGTCACGCTAAAGCCCAGTTGCCCCGTGACAAAGTATACATGTATACGTTAAAGGGCTTATGCGCAATCTGTTAATATCAATTATTTAAAATATATATTAACCTAATCTTTCATCTATAAAAGGATTCTTTCTAATATAATACGTTATTAACTTAATATTGCAGATTGAAAATTTGCTTGGTAAATTTATTTTGTCAGTTTCTTCTTCCGATATTTTGTCTTCTAATTGCCAAAAAGAGCCTTTATTGAGCCTGGAGTAATTAATTACCTGGCCAAGTAATAGTCATTTTTCCCATTATTAATGAACAGCGGAGTCCGAGATGTTGGATTTAAAAATAAAAATCGATAAAAACGTCCGTCTCTATCGAAAGTTGCAAGCAATTAAAAACAGGGTAAAAATAGTCGGAAATGGAAAAAAATGCCTGAAAAGCAAGAATTTTCACTTTTGTCTTCGATTTTCGTATTTTCGAGGAATTTTACCCTATTTTAAATCGCTTGAACCTTTGATAGAGCCCTGGTGAAAATAATTGAATGTGCCAAAGTGTGACAAAGTATGCCAAAGAGTGCCAAAGTGTGCGATATTGTGACATATTGTGCCATACTGTGCCGTACTGTGCCAAAGTGTTTAAATTTGGAAATTTTCTGCACTTTGGCATACCTTGCCACATTTTGGCACGCATTAATACACTATGGGACATTTTGGCACACTTCGGCACAGTGAGAGATATCCCGCCGCCCGCGCGCCAAAACATTGCCACTGCACGATGTCGTCACATTGACGGCACGCGTGAAGCTTGAAGTCCTAGTAGTACATAACAATAAATAATTTAATAAAGAAAAGAAAAAAAAATCTAGGGTTGGTAAGACTTGAACCCATATTCTTTGGATTAGTAAGCTAGAGGTCTACCACTTAACCACGGGTACTTATTACAGTTAATATAAAAATTTGGACTCATGTACTTCAAGCAGCTTTAGTACTTTTACAATAATAATTAGCGATTGCCCGTTATTGCCTTAAAGGTGCTGTTCGCCGTAAATAATGGAAAAACATGCCTTAACAGTGGAATCCACCCGGAATAAAAGTTTTCCGTATTTCGACCAAAGATTTTCTAAGTCCTTGATTCCCGAAAAACCAACGTGTATCAGAATGTGCCAAAGTGTGCCAAAGTGCAGCAAATTTCCGAATTTGAACACTTTGGCACGCTTTGGCACAGTATGGCACACTTTGTCACACTTTGGCACACTTTAGCATACTTTGCCACACTTTGGCACACCCAATTATTTCCACTAAGGTATTATGATATTCATTTATATATCAAATGATACAGATATCTTAAATCCCTAGCAAAAAAAAAAAAAAATGAAAACAACTTAAGAAAACAGTTATGAACTGCAGATAACAACCGAAGAATGTCGCAATTAGGACACAGACAACAATAACTGTTATCTACAGTTTTAATTAGTTTGCTAGTTTTCTTCGGTTGGCTTCAGTTTTTTTGAGGTAAAAAATTTTACAATTTTGTAAATGAATAAAAAATGAATACAACAGACAATAACTATTAATAAGTTAAATAAGAAAAGACAACAGTTTTTTCATAGTTAAAAACAGTATTCTTTATTTTGAGACGGCAGGCCCCGCCTAGGGGATAAGAGAGCAGAAACAGATTACTTGCCTAGCGTAGGCAAGATACCGACCGAGTGGCGCTAGTAGCCAAATGTGAATAGCCTACCTATGCGCTGGTAGATGGCGTGCGAGCATACAACCCACGAGAGAAAGAGCGACACAGGTATATAAGGAGCCTTGGAGCCAACAGCGAGCATTAATGATCCGGCTCTCAACTGAGTAACTTCCGAATGGTAGCTCGCGCTTCTTGCTCCAGTCTCCACCATACCCAGTTGTCCAAGAGCCCCGCAAGCTCTCGAAGAGAATACGTGCAGTCCACTCCCTCTCCTGTAGGCTATGAGATCCAGTATTAGGGAATTGGATTCTAATCTTGCCAAGTCATGGTTTGGGTACAGTGGTGATGATATTGTTGATCACAAAATCCTGCTCGAATTTAAATGTCCAAAAAATTACCCAAAACACTTTTTCTTTTTTCGTATTTGGTTCCATTTTTGCTTATAATTAAAATTAATGTAATCTATTTTGATTCGAGGTTAAAGTACATTTGTTTTGGTATAACTTGGAGCAGTTCTGATTTATCCTGCTAGGTGTGCCACATTTGCTTGGAGGTGCGAATTGTAATATATGAATATAATTGTGCAAATGTTACATGTAAGAGTCGATGGTTTTGTTCTTTGCGAGGTGTTAAGGGAACAGATACACCTTAAATAGTCAAAAGATTAGAAATTTAATTTTTCTTTATATTTTTCCCAAATAGTTTAAAAAATGAATAAAAAAAAATTTTTGAAAATATTCAAGTATAATGTAAGAAACATAAAACCATGTTTATATGTGCTATATTATCAGGTATGACATTTCTTCGAATGCCAAAATTCAGATTTTCCGCTACCGCAGACTTATTTAAGATAGGCTTCGAAGGTCACTTTTATACTAATAGATTGCTTCAAACACATATTGTTTCCAGATGAGTGTGGGGTTTAACAAAAAAATATTATTTAAAAATGTTTTCTATAAAAAATCAACAAAAATTGATTAAATACTTTAAAAAGTAACAAATTATATGTTAATATCCATATAATCACGTGATTTATCACACGATCTATCACGTGATAGATCACGTGATTCTCACGTGACTATTTGGCGTGATATCTCATGTGATGAATCACCTTTAAAATCGCGTCAGATATCACTCATAGAATTAAAGTATTTGTTTTTATTAAAATTAATTAAATTATTTTATTTTTACTTAAAAATTATGAAAAATAGATCTGCTGCAAATTAAAATAAATTGACCACAAAAAATGAAAAAAAAACTTTGTCCTAACCAAGAATTGAACCCCGGTCCTCAACTTCATAATCCATTATCTTACTGCCTGAGCTATTTGTGTTGTAGTAAGCCTTTAAATTCTATGCTACTTTGACCTAAATATATATTAGAATAATAACTTCGTAAACTTTACACGCATACTTCAAGGTGAAATTTGAAAAAATCTAAAATATTATTGAAGTTAACATTAATATTTAATATCTAAATTCGTACTACTAAATATTATATATTATTTGGTATAGAAGACCCACACAGCATGAAAGATTTGTATAAAATATATCATTTGTATAAAATATTTCACAGAAATATTTCTGAAATATTTTTGAAATATTCCAAAAATGTAAAAAGTTCCAACTGCAAAAAATTTTTATGAAATATTTAAGAAATATTACAGAAATATTTCATGATACGTTTCACGAAATATTTACTTTATTTATTTTGCAATATTTCCTAAAATATTTCTGCAATGTTACTGAAATATTACACAATACGTAGGCAAACAAAATTTTGCGAACTTTCTTGAAATATTTCTGAAATATTACAGTAATATTTTATGAAGTATTTCAAAATAATATAAAGTTATTATTTCGTGAAATATTTCCTGAAATAATTCTGTAATGTGTAACGGCCAGTTTTAGGGTAGGAAAGAATTTGAATTTCGCGCGTGGAACTCAGCGCCACTAACGCGGCGAAGGATAGGAGTTTTAAATAGTATGAGTGGGAGATAGTATTAGAGAGAGTGTATGTGTGTGTGTGAGGTTGATAGGAGAGACAAATTTGTGCGTCGTCGTCAGATCGCTGTGACAAGCCCAGCCGCAGAGTTGGGCTAGCCAAAAACCAACGCGTCGATAGGAGTTATCCATCGACGTCGACCCGAGCACCAGAAAAACAGAGGTCCGGTTGTTGTCGGTTTCGCAGGATTATACGGAGTAATTTGACTCGCGTCTCCAGGGAGTCGTAGCCCTGACAGACGTTTTAAACTACTATTTGGCGAGGTGGTCCCTCGCAGATAGTGTCTTCAGACTCATCGCACGAGTGTGTACCAACAGGCTAGACGCATTATCTTCTTGAGCCAAGGACAGCGCATAAACATCACGAAGCTCTAACGCCGAATTCGAGTGAGCCGCGCGAAGTCAACATCGATAAACAGCTAAGTAAATTATTAGCCGAGACCGAGCTGCGAAAACTCTGAATCAAACACATTATAAGACAAACTCGCGTTGCGAGCGAAAATACCGGTATATCACTGGCCAATGCCAGAATCTATTGACAACGTACAAGCCAGTACGAATTATTTTTATAAAATCGTGTATGTATGAATGTGTGTGCGCGTGACATGTATGACTATCTAGAGTGTAAGAAGGCCACGGAAATTGTTTGTAAATATATGGTAAATAAATCTACGCTATCGCATTTTCAATTGAACTCATAAAATACACAAATCATTCTCTGATTTTCCCCACCTTTCCATGGTGAGTGAACCCTTCATTTTTTACAAATGTTACACAAATATTTCACGTGAGATTTGTTACCTATTTTAAAGTTTTCTTGCAATGTTTCTGAAATATTTTAGAAATATTCTGTGAAATATTACTGTAATATTTTTGAAATATTACTGTAATATTTTTGA
>QLSS01000239.1:0-16627 GCA_024372645.1 Trichomalopsis sarcophagae
ATATATATATATATATATATATGCTCTTGATGGTCAAAAAACATCAGCGAGGCCAATCAGACTTTGGCTACAAACAGGCTGCTGCTATAACAAAACAAAAGTCCAGTTGCAGTGAATGTAACAATCGATAGAGGATCTATAGCGTGCTCGCAAGGTCATAATAAACTATGTCGATAGTGATAGGGGTGAAGAGACTGTAAAGGAACTAGAAAATCGTTGCTGGCAAACTGAGCTTCGTCGTCGTTTGAGTAAGATTTCGATTAATCCGAAGGAAACTAAGCTTGACAACAGTAAGATCCCTATACAACCAATTTTATAGATATACAAGATTTTAACTTTTTAGTTTTTTCCTGGTCAGGTGGTGTGATGGTATGAACATTGCTCATGGATTCAGCTCTGCAGCTTATTAGCAGACAATCAAAAATTAAATTCAAAATAAAGACAAAGTTAATAGGACAGAATGACTAGCTAGCGGTAGTGATGTAAGTGCGGTTAGTTTTAAGGAGAAGGGTGTTAAGGGATTGACGATTTG
Organism: Trichomalopsis sarcophagae; assembly: GCA_024372645.1. Classification (NCBI taxonomy): domain Eukaryota; kingdom Metazoa; phylum Arthropoda; class Insecta; order Hymenoptera; family Pteromalidae; genus Trichomalopsis; species Trichomalopsis sarcophagae. The sequence goes on from QLSS01000239.1 coordinate 533, forward strand.
ATTCCTCAATGCCTGCTCCCTAAATGGACATATTGACAACTTTAGACAATACTTACTAGACAGTCTGACTTATGACGTTCTCAGTGTTGCCGAAAAACGTTTAGGCCCATCGATTGATAGATCGCTAGTTAATGTTAAGGGTTATTCTCTATCGACTTAAGATAGGAACGCGCGTGGAGGGGGTGTAGCCCTATACATAAGGGATGACCTTTCTTTTCCAGAATTGGCTTACTTTGACACCACGTCTTTTACTAAACCGCTAGAAACAGAGTATCTTATGGGCCATATTCGGGATGGAATATTAAATCCAACTTTTGTATGCGTTGCGTATAGATTTCCAGAGGTAGCGTTCTCCCCGTCCTTCTTGAATGATCTTGGAGCATTCAGTGCTGACTACAGTAGTAAAAGTTTAATGAGGGACTTCTGTTACGTCCTGACTACTAAATGATTTATAATAATCAAAACGTACTGAATGGTGTAGTGGCAAGGCTCTAATATTCAAAACTAGTTAGTACGCGCCTAACACTCTCACTGTGTTAGTTAATAAATATTTAAACCTTACCTTGTTGTGCTTTAATCATGAAACATCAAAAGTTACGTTATAGACGTAACACTTCAATGCTAATTTACTTTTTACGCCGAAGGATGTCAGTTTCCTGTATAATTTGGCAGGCGAACTGGCTCTGAAAATTGTTGATCACGGCCCTACGAACTTTACTTGTAGCCTGGTGTTGGGATGGATGCAATCTTAACTGACATCAACGATACTATACTGATACATAATAATCGAGTGGCTCCTTATCACAATCAGCACAATTTGATTGAGGTAACATTGTATTTATATACTTTGTTACTACCCTGCGAGTCCTTTACTCACAGGGCTTTTAATTAAGTTTATGCAGCGGATTTGAACGCTATACTTGCCGATTGTGACTGGAAGTTGTTCGATTCATCTTCTACGCAGCTTGAAGTACTGTTACGCAACATTACGGACAATGTTACTGAAGCTATTAACACCTTAGCTCCAGAAAAGACGGTTCACCCAAGGAAACGTCAACCTTCTTGGATTAATTCTGACATCGGCTTGCTCAAAAGAATGCAGGACACCGCGATGAGATGGTATAGAGGGACTACAGACCCTTTCTTTTTGAATGAATTCTTGAGATTGCACAAAGAATCGGCTAGTGGCCTCCACGGTTTTTTGTTAAATGGGCTTAATCGTCATTTTGCTAGCGTGTCGTGCTCTTCCTGTAAAAACATGCAGGAGGCCTTGCAGGTTATTGAATCAATACCAGATGAGCATTTTACTCTAAGTCCTGTGTTCCTGCATGCTTTTATTCTGGTTATTAGTCATTTTCTCTGTGTACGTCTCTTCTTATCCACTCGTCCCCTCTATCACGTAATAGCTGTAACTATGACCTGGCTTGACGACAAGATAATATCCATTTCTTCACTGTATAGTTATACATCACACAGACGTGACAAAAATAGGAATGGTGAGGTGGGGCCTTTACATCTATTACTCATTGGCCGCTAGCGTAATATCATTATCTGATGTCTGCTTGAGCACGCTGGGTAAACAAGGGTACCTCTTCTGTTAGGTCTCTGCAAGCGGAATGTCTCATATTTTCGTAGGTGTTGTGTATCGTCCTTCATATTTTTTTTTATCCAAGGGAGAAATTTCATTGAGGATCGCCTGCTATCGCACTGGAAGACAGATACACCCTTTAACAACGGACCTTATCACGGCCTCTTTTTACGTACAGATTTCAAACGCTAATCTTAAGAAAGCCATAAATAATCTTCCTCCGTGAGGTACTGTGACCGAAGCGTCACCCGTGATTTACCAGGTTATCATTTCCAAGGCGTTGCCAGTACTCGCTTCCTTAGTTTGTAGCATATTCAACATGTCTTTGAGCAAATCACGGTTCCCCTTAGTCTGGAAGAAGTCGCTTGAGCGTGCACGTAACAAAGTCAGCGCTCTAACATCATTGACTACCGTCCAATCTTCCTTCTGTGTTTCTTTTCTAAGGCGCTAGAGTGGCTGGTGCACAGACATGTCTCTGGATATCTCGAGTTAAGACTTTTACTCAATGACCTGCAAACTGGTTAAAAAATGGTTACTTTTCTTCTCTTTTTTGTCTTTAGCAAAGCGTTTGACACAGTATTTGCTTTTGGCTTTTCTAAGCAAGTCATTCGATAGCTTGCCTTTTACACATCAGTACCATCTTACATCATTGCCTACTTTGACTTCAACGTTGAACTCCGTCCTAAGAGGGTGAGGTGACACCCTTGGACATCCCGACCTTCGCGATGGAGGCGTTCAAAAACTCATTCCATATAAGCGCCGCATACCTCTGGGACACATTACCGTCATACATACGCAATATTACTTCAATTTCATTCTTTAAACAAAAAGCCGAACAATACTTTTACAACCTCGAAATTACAGTCATTTCTCATCACTTTTATATAATCACACACCTCATACCACAATTTATCCTTTATTTACAGTAAATATCATACACTATTACAGATTTACAAAATATATTCTTTTAATGTTATTCTCTACAATTTTTTTGTACAACATAATGTATAGTAATAAAAATCGTATCTAATATAATCTTTATTTGCGCCATTACTGTCGAGACATCATGGCTCTTTCAAAAATTTAACTTGGTGTATTTTCCGAAGAGCCATATCTATAGCCTAGCTACAAACTGTCAAGAGCTTTTTTCATCTCTTCTTTATCAATGCCGCAGTACGAATTCTCGAAATCTTTCATTTTCTTCGCTTTGTCACCGAAATCTGTAGTGCGTCCAAACGACGTTCACGCAATTGCGTAACAATAACGTGGCAGCACGCTTAACCCTACGCACATACATTAGATAGCCCCTAAATTGTATTATTGTTGCTACATCGTAAACTAAAAATATAATCTATCTACTTACACACTTGCACATCTAAGTGCGTCGCTGTGACGTAGATTTCGTCTATACAAAATCAAGCGAAATGAAGAATCGAAATGAAGAATCGATTAAAATTATTTAATCGGAGTGAAATTCGTTTAAATAAATTGTATTACGCCAAATAAGCACGAGTTGCTTCTGGCGCGCGCACTCGTAGCATTTTAGTGCACTCATTCGCAACAGTTTGTGCTACAGACATTACGCATTCACATTCTCAGAAAATTCGGAAAAAAGAGAACAAAAATATATTTTGCTGAATCGCGCGTATATTTCGGACGTCGAGTCGAGTGTGTTATCCTCATAAATACTCTTGAGGTCTTCTTAGCTATGGAACTGGGCATATGATATTTTGCGAAAAATATTAACAACAAACCGTCTGTGCCATTATTTAAAAGACAGTCTGTAGATATATGTTGAACTGTTTTCTACTTGACACTCACGTTAAATAGTTTGTTATAAACAATTTAGTGCAAAAACGTGTTCTTTTTAGTTTTTTGCTTAGGAAATGAAAACTGCTTGATCAATATGAATTTCGTAAATATAAAAAATGTAGAGTATTAAATTACAAAAAGAATGAGACATCGAACAATCAGATCAAATTTGGATTTTTTTTTTAAATTCGTAATTTTGCCATTTATGGCGGTTAGGAGCTCAAATTCTGTACAAAAGTAGATAGTTATATACGCGCTCCTTCCCGAGCAACCCACTAACTGGGCGCCAATGTAAAAGGGCTGACATTCTCGATAGAGGGTGTGCACCTAGCGACGAGATCGCAATCCGGTGATGCGGCGGAGTATCGCGCTGTTTTGTTTATATAGTGGTATACGCACCTTCTGGTGCGCGCTCGGTTGCACAATACGCGTTATAATTAAATTTATAATGCCCGCGTAGGCGGCAGTATTCGCGGGATGAAGTCGGGATTTGGGGCGTATCTAAGGTCGATAAATTACGAAAACAGACGTCAAATAGAAAAACTAAGTTATATTTTACTAACGTGCAATAAACGCGATTGTACAATGGAACAATCGCATCTTTAACGCCTTTTGTTGCAATCGTGCAATCGTTGCAGGGCACCGCACACACATTCTCTCTCTCTTTTGAAATGCTGCTGGGAACAGCAAAACAAACGTGGAAAAACAAAGTCGCGATGCTCGCAATTCAACGGCCGAGATCTATTATAGAGAAAGTCTTTCTTGTCAGCCTTAACCCTGAATTGATTTCTGCTTTGAATTGATTTGGTGATGAATTGTGATACCACATCTTTCCAGCTCTATCTTCCTCGCATCTTTGTCCTTTCTCTTCAGTGCCCTCAGCTCTCCCTCTCTCTTGAGCAATCTCCAGCATTCCCCTAGTATCGAGTCTTCTTTTGCCCTTCTTAGCTTCCCCTCATACCTTATCGTCGTTTTCTTTGCCCTCGTCTCCAGATTTGCCCTTTTTGTTTCCCAATGTATGATGTGCGCTGGTGTCGTCCTCTCCAGTTTCATTATCCATTTAATGTACTTTTTCTGTATTTTTTTCAGTTCCTCTTGGTCTTTCCATCCCCATATCTCTGCTCCGTATTCCATGACGCTTATGATGAGCTCATCCTCATTTTCCAATTATCTCAGAATAATGCTTCACCTATACCTTACACTGTACTCAGGATCGCGTTTGCCTTCCCCTTTATTTTTCTGATTTGCTCTTCCTCTTTTCCATTTTCCTTCATTACATATCCTAAGTATTTGAATTTTTTCACCACCTTTATGTCTTCTCCTTCCCAGCTGAAGTTGTCCTCTTTTCCCTTTCTTCCCCATTTCTGAAGATCATCACCTTTGACTTTTCCATATTCAATTCTAGTCCCTTCCTCTCCATTACTCTTTTAAATCTTTCAATAATCTGCTTTAGAAGAATGCGTAGACCTTTCCTCCCTCCTTCCTTAATTATTGTTGCACTACATTGCTGGCGACGTATATAACATCCGTTGGAGAATCAGGAAAAGAGAAAGAAATTCAAAAAGAGTTTGACGAAGGAACGACGAAAAAAGGAGGAAAGGAAAGAGAGAGAGAGAGAGAGAGCAGGTTGATAAGGAGATAGAAGATGGGAAATGGATCGAGTTTTTTAGGGAGCAACATGGAGAAAGAAAAGGCCAGCAACACTTCGAAATAGAGGGAGAGATAGAGATAGAGGGAAGCCGAGAAATAAAGTGAGGACGAATAGAGATAGAAGAAGTAAAAGAGATAGTGAGAAGGTTGAAGGAAAGAAAAAAGCGCCTGGAGGAAACGCGATTTAGAATGAGGCATGGATATACGGTAAGGGAAAACTTATTGAACTGATGGACTCAGGCTCCAAGATTTACGCTGAACTGATAAGGGGAAGAATGGAAAAGAAGATGGAAGAAGAGAACAACTGAGCGACACACAAATGGGCTTCAGAAAAGGAAGAGGGACAACATCTTTAGACCTCTCCACGTCTTGGCCTCTCCCCCTCTCTCTAACCATTTTCTGTACTCCTTAATTGCCTTTTCCGTCCGCCCTTCCCTTTACCTCCAATTCTATTACTACCGCGCTATGGTCCGACTCTCCCCTATCTTAAACCCACATCCCTTCCACTTTTCTCATGCCTCCTTCGTTTGTGGTCCCATAGTCCATCACCGAGCAGCTCATTCCTCCAACATATGTGAGCTCCCATTCCTGATCTCCCTCTATGTTGCCATTTAAAATTATCAGCCCTATATCCTCCAATCTGTTTAATAGTTCTTTCCCTTCCTTATTTCTTACCGTATCTTTTGAGGACCTGTTTTCTTTGTTTTCCTCCTCATCTAACCCTCCTCCTTCTCTTTCCGTTCTCGCGTTTAGATCCCCGGACCAGAGTACTCCCCCCCCTCCCGCCCTCTTTACCAAATCTTCTATCTCCTCAGTTTTTCTCTCTTTCCTCTCTACGTAGAACCTATCCACCATTTCTTCCCGTTTATCTGTATCTTACCCCCTATGAACTCCCCTGCCTTTTTTTCCATCCACTCTACTTTCTCCTTTTTATTTCCTAACCTGACTGTCATTACCATCCCCCCCTTTAAGCCTTCCCCGATTTCCCTCCTTTTTCGCGTCCCTCACCTATGTCTCAAATCCTTTTAGCCTCTTCCTTACTTTCTCCTCGTCTCCCTTTTCCGTTCAGGTCTCTTGAAGGCAGATAATGTCAAATTCCTTGATGAAACTCCATCCTTCTTCCTCTAGTCATTTCAGCCCCGCTACATTCCAGCTTAGAATCCTTATTTTTTCCCGTGTTCTTGATTCTCCTTCCTTTTCTCTCCTATCTCTCACTTCCCGCCTCTCTTCACAAAACGAAAAAACTTTCACATTCAGGAAGTTCCTTCCCACTTTAACTTGTTTTCCTTCTCTTCTCCATTCTCTTGCTTTTCCATCAGCATCTCTTTATTTCTTCTCACTTTTTATGTAGTGTCATGATCTATAAATACTTGCGTCCCCATCAGCTTCTTCTTTTCCGTCATTACCTTTTTTTCTCTTCCCTGTTCTTGAACTCTGTTCCTAGTCTTTTCTTGGACCTTTCTCTTACCAGCCATGTCCTTCTGACCTTTACCTTCACTCCTAGATACTTATTCATCCATTTCACTAGTTTATTCTTGTATCAGCCTTCTCCTTCCAGTCCCATTATAACTACGTTGTTCCTTCTCTTATCTTTCTGTAACTCCTCTACTCTCCATTCCAGCTCCTCTCTGCTTTCCCTCATTTCTTCCTTATCCTTGTCGCTCCCTGCTACTCCCTCATTCTCCTCACTAGGTATTTCCTTTACCTTGGCCTCCATTTCCGTCATAAGTTCTTCGCGTTTCTGCTCCTCCTTCCATCTCTTTCTTTGCTTCCTTTTCTCTCTCATTCCATTTCTTTTCCTATTTCTTCTTCCACTTACCCATCACCCTTCCTCTCTCCGCCCTTTTCTCCTGTATGAACTTCCACATTTCGTTGAGTGTCTCTTGCATCTTCTCCATTTCTCCACCTTTCACCGTTTCCTCCTCCTCTTCCCCTTTCTCTTTCGTTTCTTCTTCTTTCTTCGGCGGGGTTGTCGGCGTGAGATTGCTCTTCTCAAACACCTTTTTCCTTTCTAATTGGTCTTCTTTCTTTTTTCCCTTTTCTTCTCTTCTTCTTTTTCTAGACTTCTCCCTTTCCTTTTTCCTCCTTCGCGAGTGAAGCTCTCTGCCAGATTCAACTACTTATGTGCTTTCCCTCCTCTTCCTCCTTTTCTTGTTGTCCTCACCGTCGATAGAGTACTTTCTTTTCCCGCTCCTGCTTCCTCTCCCCAGCCTCTTTCAAACCCTCGCGGGGTTTAGGATTCTTTCTCATTATTGTCGTTCCTGTATGTCCCTATCATTTTCTCTATCCGATCAGTGCTGTAGTTCATGTTTTTGTCCCTTTCTTTCTTTTCCTGATTTATTACTCACAAAATTCTTCGTTCTCACCTCTCACAATCTCTCCACTCCTTTCTCACTTCTTCCTTTTACTATCGCGATATGTATAAAAGAAAGCTACTCCTCAACTAAACACGCCTGTCAACGCCGAAGCGCGCCAAAGATTCCTACTTCTAATATATTTTAGCTCATTTATTCTATAATTTTTTACGAATCTACTACGAATTTGTTATACTATACAATCTTGTTATCAAACTTTTATCAAATTTTATATTAATTTATACTACTCTTGCACCCCAGCATACGGTTCTGAAGGGCCTGGTGGGCAATAAACTAGTATTCAATTTAATTCAATTCTCCCATTATTACTACTTTTACTACTATTATCACTTCTTTCACTGTAAACTCTTCAGTACAACCTATGATATCTCTTAGACATTCTTCCACTACTCACTGTACTTTTACACTGTATTACTTATACCGCTACTAGTTGGCTGAAAAGGTGCCGTATTAAAAAAAAAGTCACTTTAGTTCCGCTTATAGGCATGAAAAATGGAAATCAATACATCCGTTTCAAAAACTATGGTGTGCACCAATGACTATGCAGTCTTTTTGAACTCCTGTGTATTTGCAGTACTCGTTTTTGGCACGTAGTGTTATCTCCACACGAGGTCTAAAGAAGCCTACTTTATGCCCTTGGTACACAATATGCTATTTTGACCGCTTAATTTAGTTTGCCCTATTAAGTGGGTAAACAATTTTTTTTCCGCTACAATAAGTTTTTTGTCTGCCGTCTAAAAAGAGTTCCGATTGTTTGATAAGAAAAACGCGAGAATTGTTACAAATCATTTATTTGGACGGTGTCTATTTGTAGAAGTAGTACAAGTTATTGCTAATTCATAAATAAACAAAATTAATTACAAAATTGAAATTCATCATATGAACTAGTTATTTATTATACTATTCTAAGATTTATAATCTTATATTACATTTGATATGGTTTCTGGAAAATAATATAATATTTTTAATAACAGGATGCTGCCACATCTGGATTAAACAATGAGTTTTTTGCAAGAGCATGTCAAGAATGGCGAAAACGTTTGGCTGAAGGGGAGTTTACACCGGAAAACCAACAGCGATTAAAATTAGAAGCCGAGAGAGATAAAAATAAACTGGATCCTTGGAAGTTAAAACATTTTGAACCTATATGGGGAGAAAAACGCGAACTCCATAAGTTTAGATCTGGAATACATTGTATTAATAAGGAAACAAAATTTTTAAAGAGTGCAGCAAAATGCTCTGGACCTCAAATTGATCCTAATTCGAATCAAATATTAAATGCTGATATGTCATCTGAGACGTTATTATCCCGAAAAGTTATTAATAAAAATGTGACGTATCAATCTAAGCATATAGCAAATAAAGCAAATTTAGTTTCTTCAGCAGATGATTCAGTAATTCCAGAGTTTAATGTTACCGTCAGTATTTTGGATGATGATGATGATGACGAGGACGATGATGATATTGATATTGATGATGATGATGATGATGATGATAATGATGATGATGGTGATGATGATGATGACGCTGACGATGATGAAGATGACGACGATGATGAAGAAGATGAGGACGACGAAGATGACGAGGATGAAGAAGAAGACGACGAAGAAGATGGTGATGATGAAGATGATGACGATGACGATGAATTAGATACACGCATTTCCTTGACTTATTTAAACGAAGAAGCTCAGCATTGTAGAGCAATCATTGTTTCCAATACAGATAATGAACAATTGTATACTGAACAAAAGTTATCAGCTGAAATACCAATCTTAGAAAAAACTAAATATTCCAAAGAAATGATTTTAGATTTGATAAACAATAGCAAGTACATTGATCATGATACTAAACTAAAAGAGGACAATCGAGATAAATATCTACGAAATTTCGAAGAGTCACCCGGAAGATCCACTAAATCTACTTCGTTTGCGAATTTGAAAAATGCTTTCACCGATGATACAATTCATCAAAAAAGTCAAAGTTCTATGCTAGAAAGTAATAATACAGATAATCTATCAGTACAAGCAAGTGCCCAGTTATTTCAAAATACTGCATCAAAATTAAAATTTACAATTAAAGATGAAACTTTTACTAGTGATATTATTGTAAAAGTAAAAACAACAGAATCAGAGGTAATGTAATCTTTTGATCCTGTTAATATTTTATGCATACGTTATTAAAATCGTATATTGTTTGTTAAAAATGCAAAATCACTGATAAAGAGATTCTAGAGTAATAAATTAAAACCTTTAATGTTATTCAACAGCGCCTTCATCAGGAAACTTTTAAAGTACGTTTATTCATAAAAAGACATAATGTTCACATAAAAAGTTTCTTAATACAACAATACCGGGCATAAAGACTTACAGTTCTGGAGACAATTGTCGGTGGATGAAAAAGAGGAAAATCTTTTCCCTGCCAGACGATGAGGGGAGAAGAAAACTGAGTAGAACTGTTGTATTCAAAGCTACGCTGTATCCTCCACATATACCGACGATCGTCTTCACAATTGTAAGTCGCGACGCACAGTGGTCTCAAAATAAAAAAAAAAAAAAAATGGGACAAATTCAGTCTTAGATCGAGTATTCAATAAAATCCATTTTTTTAAATTGAAAACATATCTTGAGGTACCTAGGAATGAAATATAATACCGCTTTTTTGTATTATAAACCCGCATATAAGGTTAAAAAATTGATAAAATTAACTTAAAATGCAATTATTTTTTCCGCAATTTATTAAATGATTAAAAACAAAAATTTATTCTCCAAATAACAGAAAATATGGGTTTACCTTATTGGTGGGGTTGATTTTTTATTTATTGTATTTCCGACATCGTATTCGGATTCAGCGTCGAAAAATACATCGAAAACTCATGTCTATACTCGCCTATCAAAAATAAGTTGATATTATGAGAAACAGGGCGTTTTTTACGCTATTTTAGGGGCTGATTTTGGATTCATTGCATTTTCCTATATCTGCACTTATTTGAAGAATAAATTTTTGTTTTCAATCATTTTATAAATTGCGAAAATAATGATTTAATTTTAGGTTAATTTTATCGATTTTTTAACCTTACTAGGAAATTTAAGTGTATATCGCGCACTCTTTATCATGTCATAATTAGCGCCAACTGTTTGAAGCGTTTGTAGGTTATTTAGCAAAATCCGTATTTCTGATTCGCTTTCCTTAATTCTTGTATTAGGCGACCGATTCTGAATCAAATGCTTCATAACAAAGCCCATCACTTTTTTAAGAGAAGATATGCGGGTTTATAATACAAAAAAGCCGTATCCTATTTCATTCCTAGGTACATCAAGATATGTTTTCAATTTAAAAAAATGGATTTTATTGAATACTCGATCTAAGACTGAATTTGTCTCATTTTTTTGATTTTGATACCACTGTGTAGCGGGACTGAGCTCTGTGGCCTGACCCGCTTGGGGTAGTAATGTTATTAACTCACTATCCATGTTTAATTTATCTTCGGGATTTCTTTTCCAAGCTTGTTTGTTCTGCATGAATAGCTTAACGTGCCGATAAGCATTTCTCAATCTGCCACCCAGGGGACGCGCCACATACGGAGTATCGGACTTCTCAATAGGGTATTTGTGGATGTGTATGTATGTCTACCGTCATATTTCTGGAACTACTTCATCAGTATTAATAAAATTTGACATGCATATCTATTTTTGGATTTTGAATTCGGGGAAACAGTTATTTTTTATTTTCTCTACTATTTTCCTTATGGCTATTTTTTGATTTTTGAATAACATTATTTTGCGTTTTTTTCAATCATTCCATTGTTACAAATATTTGAGCTATAATGCATTTAAAAGAGAATTAATTTATCTATTTTTCCTCGTTTGGTCCTCGCGATAGACCGCTCTGTTAGGGAGATAAAATGAAAAAAATGTTATTTTTTTTTAACGTAAATGTCTAAAACTAAACATCATAACCTCACTTATTTTTTCAGAAATCGAAACGGAAAAATGAATTTTTTGTGCCTTGATTACAGATGTAAAAATGCCTTTTTGCACTTGAGATTTTGAAAAATGGTAAATATTTTATATGAATCCCTATGGTTGTTAAGATATCAAGGATTGAATTTGTTTGATTTTTCATATCTCTAAAACAATGTAGCCAAATCTCAAAATTTTATTTGGTGATTAAGTATAAAAAAAGGTATCTGCTGTTAGAATTTAAACAATGTCGTTGATCGGTTCTCCAATAAAGAGCTGAAATGTAAAAACCGATTATTGTCACTGACTCTTGAGGATATGGGTTATTTAAATAAAACCATAACTTCATGCGTGGTTTTGCTGGCATTTAAGAAAAATGTATTCTTTAACATTTAAATAGCATAAATATACTGTTTATTAAAACATTATTTCATTTGTAATGTTAGTTGGAGCAAGCTACGTGCCAATGAATTGGCAGCGGTTTTTTGTTTATAATTTGCCGTAGTTTCTTATGATTGTTGAAATTATTTTGTCATATCTAAATTTGTCATCTTTAATAACCTTGTCCAATGTTTTAGTATGCGTTTTGTATTCATATTTAAATAGTTAATTGTTAACTAGGTTTAAATAGATTCACTAGGTTTTGTTTTGAATAACTCAAAACGTTGTTTAATTTCAGATAACAAGTTATCTGTAGGTAAATTGGGATCCTGCATTGACATAATATTGATCCAGTTTCTGTTTTCTGCAATGTTAATTAAATTTTTACAATTTAACTATTCGGTTGGTTTGTTATTTATAATTTTCATTTTATTAAGTGCAATTAATGTAGGATAATGGACAGTTTTTGGTAATTTGAGTGTAAGTTACTGTCTTTAGGTTATTAGTTTTTATGAGAATATTATCAATGCAAGATCTTTTGGACATTCTTACAGGCGACTTTGTGATATTAACTAAGCCCGGTATATATTTCTTTTCAAAGAAATTACACAGAAATTCTTGACTTACATGATCGCATTCTAAAAGATCAGTATTAAAATTTCCTATTAATAAATGATTTTTAATATTTTTCTGTTTTATTAAATATTCATCTGAATCTAATAAAAACTAACTCTTCGGTATTTCATTTGATCTATACAAAGCGGAGATTTCAATACTATTACTGTCATTTAATTTGATTTCCATATTTACAAATTTAGCCTCTGTAAAACGATTCCCGTATTTTGAAGTAAGTTCTTGTTAACAAAAACAACTCCATCATTTCTATTAATCCTACTTTTGTTGTAGTAGGACTTATATTCAAAGTTATTGTCGATCAATTCATATATATTATGATTTACTTTCTCAAACGGTTCAGTACAAATGACAATTGGTTTGACTACAAGGCTTTCAAATAATGTCTCAACTTTATCATAATTTGCATTTAGACTTCTTACGTTATGTGCATAACTCAATCATTCTTGTTACTGATTGCCTTGTTTATGTCGTCAATACCACTGTATGTTTTATCTTATTGCACTAATTTTTTTTGTATCAAGTCGAGATAATCAAAATTATGTATATAATCAAATGTCGAGATAATCACTCGCGCCGCTGCGCGCTTCGCTCCACTATAGCGTGCGCGAACTATACTTCGCTGCTACACGTGCTTGTGTTGCTGCTTTGCTGCCTTTTATTGTTTAATTATTATTAGTTAAACAATTAACAATTTCGCCTATATGCTCTCCTTTCACACGAGATGTCACGAAAAAATAATTATGCGACTCTCTATCCTAACGAGAGTGATGTAATATTCTTCCGACAATAAATAGAAAATTATTCGACTCGGAGAGCATGTGATACTAGTGTCAGCTTCAAGTTCAACTCTATGACGTGTGGAAATATCGGTAGATATTTGTTCTCGGCCTGGTAACAAAAATCTCCGATTATTGTTCACAGACCTCTCGTGTGAATTGCGTTCGAATTATTTGTATACGCCGCACGAATAAATTCGAACGTCGCTCAAATCCGCCTGATTAGAGCGCGACGTAAACAGCACAGGGATGCTCGTGTTTACGTCGCTCGCGCGATCTTCTGAAATTCGCAACGGTTTCTCGCTCGCGCCGAAAATCGCGAAAAATATAATATACGCGCGTTCCTTCCTGATTAAACCCACGAACCAACGTTGAATTAACAGGATCGCTATCCCGCGTTGCAGCAGAGATCACCTCAACATCAGCGATCAACCCGCGTTCCAATGCAGCTTACTCTGCTGCTTTCTCTCTCGTAGATTACGCACCGGCTGGTGCACGCGCGGCCGCTCAGATGCGTTAAAATTACGTTATTAACGCCCGCGGAGGCGGAGGTATTCGCAGGAAGGAACAAGGATCGGAAATAACGAGCAAGGCTTCGAAATGACAACAAAATCGCGTCAAATAAAAAGACTATGGTTATATTCTAGTGATAAAAACGTGATTTTACAATAAATAAAATAAAACGATAATAACTCGCGAGTCGCAACAACTTTGCGACTCGCCGCAACGCCGGAATATTCGCTCTCGAGCTCGTGTACCGCCGCGAAAGTTGCGCGTCTATCACCCTCGCACAGGTGATATACACTCGCACATGCACTCTCTCCCATGCACTGCGCGTCACATGAACCTTTAGCAGCACTCCTCGACGACGCTGTTGATCCCTTACAAAACTGGTGCGCTGGACCGCTTGACAGTAGCTGGATCAACCCCGTATCACACGTCACACACACACCCTGAAAATCACAGCGTACGGTGATTTTTTCGGACGAGCCAAATCGCTTATTCTCGTTTCGAGAGCCGAGAGCTATCTGAGCGCGCTCCTGAAGGATTAGCCCGCGCGCTTGTTCTCTCTATCTCTTTCGCGCCTATTGCCGAATTCGCACGTGTTTATTGTCGCACTCGCGACTCTACGCGGTTTCGTCGCGGCGCAGCGGTACTCACACCGCTACGAGTTGGCTGCGGTGCTCAACTCGTTACACCATAATGTTAATATTTTATAGATTTGCCGCTTCTTAACCATGTATTCTTCTGTTGAGAAGGTAGTAGTAGCTGTCGTTGAACTTTGAGTAGCTGCTGTCGTTGCTTCTTGGCTGTTTCAAAACGTTCTAATTGTGTTTTTTTTTTTTTTTTTTTTTTTTTTTTGTAGAATTTGGTTGTTTTTGTTTTTGCGTTTGTGTTGTTATATTCTTGAATGGACTTCGAGTTTCTTCTATAGATCCCTGTTTATGGTAAACTTAGTTACTTCCAAACCTCCCACAATTATAACAAGATCTATTATTATGTCAAGGCTATTTTTATACTTGTGTAGCACTGTACCTTCGTTTTTAAAATTGCCAAAATTATTCTGTTCATATCATCCTCAAAGTTCTATCAATTCCAACAATTTTGTTCTTAGGATTTTTCAATTTATCTTTCCTAACCTTACAAACACCGTCTAGATTATGTTTTAGTATCTCTTCTGTTAGTGAGACACTCTTACTATTCTAACAAAAGATGATGAGTTCATTTTTCCTGTTGGCGTACAAATTTTTATTTTGAATCTATTTTTTAGTAGTTAAACACTAAATCACTTTATCTGTAATGTTGACTGGTTTGTTACTGACTTTTTTAACTGTTATTTTGGGTACTTTTGTCGAAGTGACTTTGGAAGACTAGGTATCTCTGAATACGACAAACTTGCTGATATCTTTTTGTTTGGCTTTATTTGCATTTTTTCTTTTAGAAGGAAGAGTTCTTTATTTTGTTTACTTACTAACTTTTTCAGAAAAAAATTTTCATTTTTGTCTTGTGTTGTACTTGATGCATTTAGTAAAAGTTCACTCCTTATTTTTTCTGATTTGCTTAGTTAAATTTGAGCAATCAACAATCTCACCCATCACCCTTCCTCCCTCCGCCCTCTTCTCCTGCATGAACTTCCACATTTCGTTGAGTGTCTCTTGCATCTTCTCCATTTCTCCACCTTTTACCGTTTCCTCCTCCTCTTCCCCTTTCTCTTTCGTTTCTTCTTCTTTCTTCGGCGGGGTTCTCGGCGTGAGATTGCTCATCTCAAACACCTTTTTCCTTTCTAATTGGTCTTCTTTCTTTTTTCCCTTTTCTTCTCTTCTTCTTTCTCTAGACTTCTCCCTTTCCTTTTTCCTCCTTCGCGAGTGAAGATCTCTGCCGGATTCAACTGCTTATGTGCTTTTCCTTATGCGCGGCAACCTCAACCGTCAAAAAGAAAAGACGATCGGCTCCAGCGTCCCGGGAATACCTGGAAGTCGCTGGCCGACGTACGCGAAAGTGAGCCGCTGATTCGCGCGAGGTGAGCAGCCAATCAGCGCGTCTCGCGCCTCGCGCGGCCAATTAGAACGCGTTATCAGACGGGCCCGGCGGCGGAGCGCGCGCACGGCGTTGACGAGAGATCGTGCGCGACAGTGAGAAGTGATAGAAAGAGAGAGAAACAGCAGCAACACGGCTGGACAACTGCCCCGAGGACGAGCAATCCTCGGAGATGACCATCCAGCCGTGCCACCCGAGGAAGGACGCCAGGACGAGAGGCAGGCCGAGATCCTCACCCACCCCGAGGCAGAGGAAGAGAGAGAGAGGAAGAGAGAGAGAGAGAGAGAGAGAGAGAGAGAGAGAGAGAGAGAGAGAGAGAGAGAGAGAGAGAGAGAGAGAGAGAGGGAGAGAGAGAGAGAGAGAGAGAGAGAGAGAGAGAG
>QLSS01000239.1:17027-44483 GCA_024372645.1 Trichomalopsis sarcophagae
GTGACAATTTCCAGGCAGATGGGAAACGGGCCTCGCTCAGAGACAGGTTGAAAATGTGACATAATACAGGAGCGAGAACTGGCAGTGCTTTTAATATAACAACTTGGGGGATGCCGTCGCTTCCCCTCGCCTGGGGGTCGAAGTGCGACACTGCAGTCTACACGTTCGATTCCGTTATAGGGCTGAACTCGAAATGTTCCGGGAGTTCAAGATTTTCCAGGGTTAGAAGATAGTTCTCAACAGCAGGCGCTAGCGGATCATTGGAGATCGAGCTAAAATGCTTGTTGAGCTCATCTGTGCTAAAGCGAGGTGGTAATGGGGCCTTAGCGGCGGAAATTCCAAGTTTCTCCAGCTCTCCCCAGATCTCGGCGATATCAGTCAAGGTTGACAGGCGTGAATAGTAATAATCCAGCCTGGCTTCCTCGACCTGTTTTTGAGTATAGTCCCTAGCTTGTCTGTATAAGCGGAGATCTGAATCAAGCCTGGAGTTCCTGAAATGCCTGTATAGTCTATCCCTCTCGGATAGAAGGTCACGAAGAGTCGTGGAGAACCACGGGTGACGCTGTTTTTTAAGTGTTATAGTCCGTGATGGGGCGAGTTGATTAATGGCGTTAGTAAGGTTAGCGTTAAGTGTAGAGATGCATTCGTCAAGTGATGATAGGGTGAGAGATGACCAGTCACATGCGCTAAGAAAGTCTTTAGCTTCTCGGCGCAGATTCCTTTAAAGTTACGGTAGGAGTATGTGCTAGGTACGTGTCGTGGAATCTGTACATCGAGAGTGGCCGTGATAAGGTCATGTCCGTTGATGAAAGGTGAGTCTGTCTTCCAGTGTGACAGCAGGCGATCCTGCTCGTCGATCAGACACAAGTCAAGCCAGGTATCAGAACCCTATTTATGGTGCGTAGCACCATATGGGATAGAAGAAACGGAATTTTCATCAATGAAGGCTCTGATGAAACTGGCATCTTCAGATGATGAAAGCTGATCAGAGTTGAAATCTCCCATTATGACCTTCGTTGAGTAATTGTGCAGGTGGGTAGTTAGCTGGTCTATAAAGTCAGAGCCTTAAAAGAATGGAGCGTGAGGAGGACAATACACAACTCCCACGAAGATCGGAGAGATTCCCTTTGCCGATACCTCACAGAAAAGGTATTCAGGCTTACCCGGCCTGCCAAACCATTCACCGTCAGATGATAAGATAACGCTAACCGTCAGTGATATATGTATGTAGAGGGCCACACCTCCTCCGTTTCTGTTTCTGTCCCGTCTGTAAAGTACGTAGTCTTCCAGCGAAGGGATGGACGTTACCTTTTCGCTCAACCAGGTCTCAGTAACAGCTATTACGTGGAATGGAGAGCGAGTGGATAAAAAGAGCCTGATCATCTCAATGTGACCCGTAAGCGAGTTCGCATCGAAATGGCAGACTCGTAGACCCTCGGACTGAGACGCCTCAGAGCCGGGTGAAAACGTGGCAGATGAGCTTGATGGTGGGTGTGGTGAGATGATATGTTTGTGTTTGAGCCTCAGTGTAGAGCGATGTCGGCAGTGAGAGGGAGCCGGGCTAAAAAAGCATCCAGTTCAGCGTCGGTGTTGATGACGGTGGCCCGCTCCCTGTCGTTGTTGCAGCGCATGTAAAGCCTTCCTTCTCGGGTGAATGTGCGGCAGCCCTGCCTCCTCTTGGCCTCCAGCCTGGCCCTCGAACGCAGCTTATGGACGTCAGAGGGAAGCAGCTCGTTGATGTTTATGAGCCCTTGATGGTCAGGGCTCAGAGCTTTAGCTTCCTCCAGCAAGGTGGCGTCCAATTCGCTGGTGTGCAGCTTACGTTTCCGGGCCTTAGCGATTACTATGGAGCGTGCAAGCGCGCTTGAGGACAGGGTGACGGCTAGTGGTGGAAGTCTGCCGTCACCTCTGGCGGAGTTGTTGGATGCATCAAGTCTCCCCATGGTCCTGACTGATGCTATATCCCTTCTGAGGACCGTGGGGTCAAGCGCGCTCACGACTGAGTAGGCGAGGAGGTGCAGCGAGGTTTCGCGGGTGTAGTGCAGGCCAGTGACGACGATCACGCTGTTGGGTGGCTGCTCTTGTCGCCTCCTGACCTCAGCCAATTCGCTGCGCAGACTACAGATCTCCGCAGCGCCCGGCATAGTACTGCTGCTGTCCTGCTGCGTTGTCAGGCTCCTCGACGAGAGGTCTTCTATTTGTGCCTGCAACTCTGTGATGGTGGACTCAGCATTTTGAATGCGAGTCTTGAGTGCAGGCAGCTCATCGAGGGCCTTGAGACGCTTCTCCAGCGGGCCAAGTCGCTGCTCAATCTTGGAGATCCTCTCTGACACGATGTTCCGCGTCTTGAGGGATTCCATTTGAGCGTTGCGGATGTCGTCTAGAGCTCCGCGAATATCCATCAAAGCCGCCTCAATGGACGGCGTAGGTGTCGTTGGGCCGGCCAGGCGGGTTGGTGACGGATTCCGCGAAGCGTTGGCTGATGGTGGGTGCCGACCGCGTCTTCTTGCACGCTGGTTGCTGCTGTTTGGGAGTACCCTTGCCTGCTGCTGTTGTTGCAGTTACTCCCAACACAGTTGTTGCAGCAGAGGATGATTTCGTCCTCGCTTTGCCTCCCCTGCCGTTGCTCTCCGCACAGGTGAGACAGGCTATTGTTTGCCTGTCGCTCATCACCATAGCCTTGACGTTGACAGTGTTCTGACACTTTACGTGGAAGTATAAACCACAGTGTTCACATCTTTTTGGGTCTTTATGCTGAATCGGTTGTTTGCAGCTGCTGCATTGTTGAAATGTCACTTCCACGTTCTTCTCGCCGTTTGCACTCATTTCTCGTCGATAATTTATTGGCAGTCGGTGAGGCAGATATTCGTTAAGAGTGATAGATTATCGACGGAGTGAAAGAGTAGATGGTGTGACTCTTACGGCTAGATGGCGTGTTAGTGGAGAGAACGTGAAAGTGAAAGTACCGACCTCGAAAAAGTGTTAAGACGTCTTGAAGATTCTCCCGCGATGTAGCAGGTGTCGCCACGATGTAGATTTCGGAGAGAAGGAGACGCCGTGCAGGTGCGAAAACAAGACAAGCCAAGCGGAGCAGATTTGTAGGTTAGGAGCAGTGTAGAAAGTTGCAGATGAAAAGATGAGTTAAAAGAATTGCAGCCTTCGGTGATTTATATATCAGCGTGAAGGTTGCAAAAAGAAGCGTGCAACTATCTACAACAGAAGAGGGCCCGAAGGGAAGAAGCAGCAGAATAATAGTTCAAAAGAATGGCAGATCAGCAGAGCTGTCAACTGTACTCACCAGAGAGAGAGAGAGAGAGGGGGAGAGAGAGCCGTCGACAGACTGGACCTGGGCCTGAGGCCTGCCGTCTGCTGCACGAGTGCGGCTCGTGCGTGAGCGCGCCAGCATAAGCCCTGCGTGGCTACATTGTGCGCGGAAGGCATCATTGCCACCGCGTTGTAGGGAAGGGCTGGGCGAAATATAAGTGCAATAAAGTGTTAACCATTGTGTGATTATTTTCCCCTCTCCTTAGCGTTCTCCCAAACGTGACGATCGCGCCAACTCCCACAAAATAAGAAAAATCCTAGCTCATGCGAGGCTCTAGGTGTTGCGCACCTGTGTTGGGAGGCACAGCGTCGCACTGTATATCTATCTATTTTTTTCAGAATCAAAACGGATTTAACTATTTGGTTAATGTGATATTATAGAATATATGCAATATTTATGCAATATTCTAAAACATATTTATTTGAATATATTTAGTTTTGGTTATAAAAAACAAAAATCTTTTTATTTGCAAATGAATCCTCACTACCTGGTATCCCGGACCTGAACTACTATAATTAAAAATCATTATAAAAAAATAATAAATGAAACTTATTTAGAATCTGTCGTCAAAATTACGACACAGATTAGGTAAATGTTCACTGCTTTTATATAATAAGATTAATATATCTTATATTCCAGGACCGAGAAAAGTCGTGACCGTATCAGTTTGAAGTTTAATATAAGGTTTTTTTTTAAGAAATTTAGGCTTATAGTTGTGCAGCATACCGTATATTCAGTATATATAGTGAGTTTGAGTTAAAAAAGTTTATTCAAGAAAGTATGAAGTGATATATAAAGTTATTTTGAAAATTTAATCTTGGCATTGTGTAGAATATGATATATTAAGTATATATAGTGAGTGTAAGTGTAAAAGGTTCATTTGAGAAATTTTAAAGTGTAATATAATGTCACTTCGTATAAAAATTAGTAAACGTATGCATATATATATGGTGATGAGTATGATAATATACAGTAACAGTGCAAGTGTTTACTATAGTTGAAGTGAAAACAATTCATATTTTCTTAAGATTTAAGGTTATGCAGAGGGATAAAATATCAGATATATGTATATATACATATACATGCTCAGTGATGGCTTAGAATATAGTATATTAAACATATATAGTCATTGTACAAGTATTTCATAGAGGCAAGTGTGAAAAATTTAGTTTTTCAAGAATTTAGTAAGAGTATAGTGATAAATGTCAGTTTCTACCTTTATTGGTCTGTAAAAGTATATCAAAAAAGATACATATACATGGTGGTCATGTAGAATATAGTATATTTAATATACATAATGAATTTGACTTAAAAAAGAGAGAGCCAGTTTACACAGAGCCAGTTCACGAAATTAACGACCGCGCGAGCTGCGGAATTGAGATCAGTACCGGCAAAACTCCCATAAACTTATCAGAATGTAAAATAAAAGTCATGAAATCAAGGGACACATTCTGGATACGTACAAGCACTCCGAACACTTGGGTATTCTTTACGATTAAAAAAGAGAGACTTTTCTCTAGCTGCAAACGACTGACAGACAACACGATAGACATTGACGGCGTAGGCATGTTACGCCTGCCGCATGGTTGCACCGCACACACGAACACAGTACGACTCGTAGCGTCGCGCGAAGTACGCGTTAACTATTTGACGGTACCATTTAAAAATATTCCATATTTTGAATTAGGACAAATATTACATGTATACCATGTATATATACGCATACTTTTACTAATTTTTATACAAAGTGACCTTATATTACATGTCATACTTGCTTGAATCCACTTTTTACTCAAACTCACTATATATATTAAATATACTATTTATTTATTTATAGTTTATTTTCCATGTATAGATTTCTCTTTTTACATTTACACCCTTGTCTCTTTCTCTTATATTTTCACTACTTATATCAACCCCTTTCTTAGCTGCTCCTTTTTACCTTCTCCGTATTTACATTTTTTACATTTTCCATCGCTATTTACAACATCTACAATGTCGCTCGCTTTTTCGCTTCTTATATACCCCTTCCCTTTTTCTTTCTCTCTATCTTTCCATTCCTCCCTCTTAGTGCTTGCTCTGGCTTCTTCCTCATATCTCCTGCTATATGTACACATTCCTTCTTTTAATTCTCCTTTCAGTGTCCTGCTCAGACTCCTCCTGATTTCTTCCTCCTTCCCAGTTAACCCTAATTCCTCAATTTCTTTTATCCATTCTTCTTCCATTTTCTCTCTTGCTTTTCCGCATACCCATATATGTTCTACGCTTTCCTCTTTTTCCTTGCAGACCCTACATTTACTATCCTTAAACCCCTTTTCTTTTCCCCTTCCCATACTTCCACATTTTAACCTTGCCCATTGTTCCTTTGTGTCCCTGTTCCATTTTATAACTCCCCAATATTCCTCCTTGTAATTCCTACAGAAATTTGACTTTTCTATTTTACTCCAGTTCCTCTGTATTTCCTGTTCTACCTTGACTTTTCTCCCTTCTTCTAATTTACTTCTTATATCTTCAATTTCCCTCCCTTCTCGCAACCAGTCTAAGCTCTCTCCATCTCCCACCTCTTTTAATGCCTTTTCCAATTTGCTTCCCCATTCCGACGGATAGCCATTTTTCAAATTCCTTAATTCCGCTAACAAGCATATTTTTGGCCATTTTCCCTCTTCTATTTTTATTATTTCTATCAAATCATTCCCTGCTCTTTTTCTCGATTCTATTTCTAAGCTAGTTCTACCTACCTCCATTTTCCAGATATAGTCTGGTGTGTTTCCATTTACCTCTAGAGCCATTTTCACGTACCTTCCTTGTACCCTCTTTACCTCTTCTCACCTTTCCCATCCCCATAATTCTGCTCCATATAAACATCCTGATTTTACTATTGCGTCCTTCAAATACAACCTCCCATTTAGATTATCTAACCTTGCCCTTTTCCAAATTCCCCAGACCGTATTCATTGCTTTCCTAACTTTCACCGTCATTTTTCGTACCTGTGTCCCAACTGTCCCTCTCGAGTTGAACCAGAAACCTAAATATATATATATTCCTTAACAATTTCCAGTTCCTCTTCTTTGTATTTCCATTTTTCAGCCTTTTCCCTTCTCCCCTCTTTTTGAATTACCATTATTTTTCTTTTTTTTTGAGTATTTACCTCTAACCCATTGTTTGCACTATATTTCTCCAAACTATTAAGCATCTCTTGTATGATCCTCCAAGTCTTCTATATATATTGAAAAGGGTTGGGCTCATCGGATACCCCTGCCTTACCCCCCTTTGTGTTCTAAATTTCTTCGAGATTCCATCTTCCGTTATCACTTCGTTTTCCGTATTTCGGTATATACCTCTTATCATTCTTAGAAACCTTCCCTTTATCCCCCTTTTCTCTAATTTTTCCATCATTTTTTCCCTGTTTACCGTATCAAATGCTCTTCTAAAATCAACGAAGCCCACATATAATTTCTTTCCCTTTTCTTTTATCCTATTATTAATTAACTTATTTAGCACGAAAATGTAATCTCTAGTTCCTCTTTTTTTCCTAAAACCCGCCTGACTCTCCTTCAACCCCTCGCTCTTTTCCAACCATCCCCTCAATCTCCTTGCCAAAATATTCGTTATAATCTTGTATCCTACATCTAAAAGTGAGACTCCCCTATAATTTTTAACAACCTCTTCATCTCCTCCCTTGTGTATTGGAACAATCCTAGCTTTCTTCCATCTCTCTACCATTTTTTCTTCGTTGAATATTACATTTAGAATTTCTGTTAACTCCTCCATCCAGCTTGGCGGTAACCCTTTTACGAACTCTATTAACAACCCGTCTTCTCCTGCCGCTCTTCATTTGAGCCCATGCTATTTTGACCTGTCCTACGCTAATATCCTGATTCAAATCTTCTATCCCTTCCACCTCTATACCCTCACCTTTTAAAATGTTCCACATATTCCTCTTTTTTTATTCCTCCTCCCTTCTTTTTTCTCTTCCCTCTGAACTGGTCGATTGCCTCCCAAAATTCCTGCATCCCATTACTATTTTCTAACCTCTGCCATTTCCTAGTTTTTTCCTCCTCTATTTTTGTTTCCCTCAATATCTTGAGTTTGCTTTTTTCCTCTTTCATCATCTCTCTATCATTATCCTCCCTAGTTTTCACCCACTTTTTTAATGCCCTCCATGCTTCTGTTTTCTATTCAAATACTTCTATATCTTCCCCCTTTCCTATTTCTCCTCCTGGTTTCTTGTAAGTTTTAATTCCTTACTCACATCTTTAATATCCAGCGGGGTCACTATTCAGGTTTTTACTGGTGCTAGCTGCCCCAGTAATCCATCGGGTCAGTGTGTTATAGGCAGTGTTGCCCTTAATACTCTTCTCCTCCGGTTTCGCGGTGTGGTGCTCCACCTCCAGTTGACTAGGCGGTGCCGCCCTGTAGCCTTCAGCTTCGCTCCCCCTTCCTCCCTCATCTGAGTTTTTTAAGTTAGGTTCCATAAAAGTCCCACGAATAGCTAGGGAAATAGAGGTCCGCCAACACAGAGCCCCGCATTTGGCAGTAAGGCTAGATATTCGGAGATTTCGCCAGGTTTCCCCGAGGCATCGTTTGCGACCGACAAGTATCGCAGCGGCCAACTAGTCCCCTCAGTACGATAGCTCACACCTTGGGATTAGGGGTTGGATGAAATACCCATTGCGCCTCCTCCCAAACGCAATGGGGGGCTGCCCTTAGCCTCCGGCCAGTCCATAGGTCGCCCTCGGGAACTCCGAGGCCCGACCTCGGTTAGGGGAGAGGCCTGGCAGCAGTGCCCGTTTTACGGGGATCCTGCCAGGGAGGCTACTCTTGAGCCCGAGAGGCGGTATCCTGCATCAGCTCAATTTCGCCGCCACGCCAGGACAACCCGAGTTCAGGACGTCACGCTCCCGTCACCGGAGCCGAAGCGACCAGAAAGACTCGTAGGACGAGCTCCCATACCAGGCCCTAAAAAGTGGGCCCTCGACAAGGTGGCAACCCCCGGTGGAAGTCCCTTTTTCCCTTTTTTTAACAACTCTTCTATTACTGATTCAAGCTCGTTCATTCTGTTTTTATCCATTATTCTTTCTTTTTTAACCAGCTCTATATCTCTTCTCAAACCCTCATTGATTATTCTCTTTAGCCTTACTTTTTCCCCCATCTCATTCATCTCCTTCTCTAATGATCTTTTCTCCCTATCTATCCTATCTATCTTATTTTCCAGGTCCTCAATTAACTTAGTTACTACCGCTAGTTCTTCCGTTGTCGACTCTGCTCCCGTTCCCGTGGCATCCTCTGTTGATACCTTTCCCGCATCTTCTTTCTTTTTGTCCCTTGCTGGTATCTCTGCCTTTGCCGGTACTGTCGTCTCCTTCCCCACTACTGCCGCCGTTGTTCCCGCTTCCGTTGTCCCTGTTTCCGATGCCGCTGCTGTTTTTGTCGTTTCCGATGACTCATTGACTACCTCGTCTTCCTCCTCATTCTTTTCCTTCCTCCCCTGGTTTCTTTCATCATCCACTTTCTCTTCTTTGTGTATCTTGCCAGAATAGCCTTCTTTTTCGTTTACCGTTGAGTGCTCTTTTCTTCTCCTCGTGCCGAATGCTACTTAAAATCCGTAGTTGCCGTTTTCCAAGTAGCTTCTTATCTGCCCTGCCTGTTCTTTTGTTTTTTCTTCTTTCCTCGGCCTTCCTCTCGGTCTTTTGATTTCTTCCTTCTCCTCTCCTATCTTACTTTCTGGGCTCTTTGTTTCTCCTGTATCCGCCATTTTTGTGGCGTTCTTAACCTCTTTCTTCCTGACTTTTTTCTTTTCACTTTCCTAACACCCATCTTCTTTGTGTGAGCACGTAGAGAGCATACGGATCGTAGGTGCATCCGATTGCGACATTGCACAACCGAGTGTTGAAAATCGGAGCGAGTGCTTTAACCTCTGTGCGCGTGAAAGACGACTGCAAGGCGTACGCGTCGATCTTTTGTGGCGAATGCTGATTGGACTACCGCGATCTTTCTCATCTCAATTTCATAACTGCATGAATCGGTACCGAGGCTTTAAAAACCCCGGAGCCAATCCACGCAGTGCCTTTTTGCGTAGTGACTTACTCACTGGCGGCTACAACTGATTCTAAGGTGAAGCGGTGGTGTTTGCTAGTGGTAGTATTTGGAGCGTGCTAAATCCGTCCCTTGGTAAAACATACACCGGAGAGCCCTTTGTATACAGATCAGTGCCACAGAAAGATGTACAAGCTAAGGACCGTCGAGTGGAATCTCCGGCGTTAGCAAGAGCAGCTGACCATCCTTAACTTAAATTGCCACGTGAACACGTGTAGATCATACAGTTAGCATCTGCCACGAAAGGTGATTAGAATCATCTAAAGTGCGCAGGATTATAATAATAGTAAGTTGTTATGATAAATCATAGGTACTTTACAATTAATAAATAAGACTAAACTTACTAAATACTACTGTAAAACGACAACATCCTAAGCTAAATATATACTATACTACTAAAAATATACTTCGTCAACTCTGTAAACTGAACGTCTGTGAATTACTCTGGGCCAATAAAAACATAACAATCAATATAAATAAAACCCTTGTGTACTAAATTGATAATAATAACTAAACCTTAATCAGAACAAATAAATTCAAATCAGCTTCGCAGTCACGACGTGCAGGTAATAGTACATTACTTGTGGACGAACCATCAGCATCCACGCACGAGGCGAGTTAAGTGGACATAACGCGGAGTCCGCAGGACACAAAAGTGTCACAATCGACTTGCCTGCAACGACCGTAAGTACAGCGGACAGTCTAGGACAGAACACCATCCGCACGCAAATACGTGTCCGCGCAGACTAGCAGCGTGAAACATCCTCAATTTCACAGTCCGCTTGTACCTTTATTAACAGAACAGGCTCTCGAGCCGAAGGCTAGTTCTCGCAAATAAATAATTATTTGTAAAACTCGCGCAGCCCGTCCTACCATCTAGTACGGTCTTTACAACGGCGGTCCGCGCATCTCCTTAGGTTTTCTGGAGGGTCTTTACGGACGTCTCATCTACTACTTCCTTCTCTTTTGAAAACTCTCTACTTAGGGCATCTAGAATATCCTGTTTAGAGATAAGCATGTCAAGGTCTTTTATTTCAAAGGCCACTTCATGCTGAAGCTTCTTGATTGTGGCTTCTAACAGCACCGCTTTTATCGCTTCTTGAAGTTCCTTCATTTTCACTTCTTTGGTGCGTCGTAGCTCCAAAAGACAACCTCCTGCTACTGTTTTTCGTATCTTATTTACGCTGTTACCAAGCAGCGTTACATTTGGGTCCGCTTTAGGTCTGGTGCGTCTTGTGGTTTGCAAGTGTTATTTTTGTTCTTGGCACGAGTGTCTTCATGTATCTTCTTTTTTCTTTTCTTCTTTCTTTTTCATCTTTCAGATGATAACCTTCTGCCAGGGTGGGTCTGCCCTTTCTTCCAAAGACTCCTGTTATTGGTTTTTGGATGTGACTTCCACAGAGGCTACTTCCCTATCTTTCCTTGTTCTTTTTAGGTAGTTTTCTTGTCGCTCTTCTACCTGGCTTGATGGCATTGCTTAACGCTTATTTAGCGTTCTGGTCGTCACCCCGTTTAGTGTTTTTATTGTCTGTCCTCCGCTTTACTTAGCATCAATTCAAGATTCTCCTTGCTCTTCTCCAGCTCCTCTTGTTCTCTTTTGAGCCGCTTAACCTGGATCTTAATCGTCGATGGATCGCTTTTAACAGACTTATGAATGTTGGATGCGTTTGACACAACATGATCCATAGAGTCCAGCCTGTCTTGGATTTTCTTCCATATGCTTTTTCGTTCTCGCTCAGCATCCCAGATTGTATTCCAGATCTCGAGAGCCCCTTTTCCTGCTTTTTCTCCTTGTTCGGTTGAATTATCTATACTTGATAATAGTCTATATCCCGGTATGTGTCCGACTACCCTCGATCCCCCCGTCTATGGAGGCAGCTGACATGGCCCAACACATGACTGCAAGCGGTGTCACACTGGGAATATCATACCAGGGTATAGCACACAATACTTACCTAGCCCACCTCTACTCTTTCGAACTTCCCACCCCGAATAAAGTGCTTGGCTTTGTAGAGAGTTTCTGGCAGACATCAAGCAATATCATGCACTTGCCTTAGCCGATTGACCGGTACCGGCTATGTGGCCGGTCCGTCTTGCCGTCAACGGGAGCCAAAGGTAGTTCAGGTAACTTTGGCTCGCAATCTCAGATTGCCTCCTCACCCAGGATCTCCTTTTGGCAGCTCACGGGTCGCAACGCACAGCAAACGCCGCGGCCCGATTTGGTCCACGGAGCATATTTTATTACTGTTCAACTTACCGTATATACCTCAGCAAGCTCTCCCCTATCCGCCACCCGGGGGACGCGCCACATACGGGTGTCAAGCATTCCCGCGTGGTATGTGTGTGTGTATATATATAAATTTTGGAGCCTGTCTGTGTGCGTGTGGGTATACACACACGCACACGCACACGCAGACACAGGTTCTAAAATTTGCTAATTAAGGGCACTTCTTTAAACTGAATATTCTTATCCTTTATTTTTACTGATTCTTTAGATATTTCAGTTGTTAGGAAATCTCATTCTTGTACTCATATTAGTATTTACTAGAAAACCAGTTATTAATAAAAGCAATTGTAATTGACAATAATTTTTTTTTATAGCAATCATTGGAGAATTCTGAGCTAAATGAAATGGAAACTAATCAAATAGATTGTGATTCTGTTGCCACTGCAGACACTGTAATAAATGGAGTAATTGAACTTGACAATGAAACTCTGCAACGAATCCATGAGCTTGAGGTATTTAGAAACCATATTTATTATATTTCTTATCTAACTATCTTCACCAGAAATCTGTTTAAAACATTCTGCATAGACCTATAGTAAAAGTAAAAAAATTATTAAGTAATTAAATAATTCCTGTAAAACTCAAGTAGTTTACAGTATAAGTAAAATTTGGCAATACTATAATCGTAATAATATCATCTATTAAAGCTTAAAAACGTATAAATTATATAAAAAATTCTGTCCATGAAGCTGCTCTAGGGTTTAAAAATAGTATAGCAGTTGATGTACTATTGATAATTTAGTTGAAATTGGGTACGGTTACAGATTGCTAGCAGAGTTTACGTATGTATGTTTGCAGAAAAACTCTTAATCTTCTAATCCTTTTTTTTATAATTTGAATCCCAATCATTGACTCATGCGTCTTTATCTTAAGAAGTCTTGAAAAAAAGGAACTTCCTTGGTGGCGATGACTCATTGCCCGGGTGCTCGTGTGCTTGTTTCCTTCCCGTTCTCGTGTATGTGATGAGGAAAATTTTGGAATCCTCCCCGTTTTCGTTGACGTGGTGAGGCTTGAGTGCTCAGTGAAGTCCTCCCCGTTCTCGTGGACGTGATGAGGCTTGTTGATGGCTTTTTCCAACTTTAGAGAATAGGGAGAAAAGACGGCCCTGGTTTGGCGACTCTGGGCGGTGACTCTATTGGCTTGCGACTGAGTACGTGGTCCTTGGAGCGCTGGATCTCTTTTTTCTTTCTTACTTTCCCTCTTAAACCCAGCCGCACGAAACATCTCACTCATAACAATTGATGCCCAACGTGGGGCGTAAGGATGGTTGTGTGAATTTTTATGTAAACTAGACTAGTATAAGTAGAATAAAATATAAGTATAATCGTAAGTTATAATCTAAATAGGAGTAATTTGAAGTAATCGTACGATCGTATTTCGTAAGGTATTTTGCGCTTCTCGTATAATTTTAATAGAAAATGGAAAGAATTTGAACTGGCTCGCTACCAGATCTGTGGGATGTACCGCCGGAAATGGGAATCAATTACGTCATTGACCGTTTAAATATGCGAATTGAAAGTTTGGAACTCGAAGTTTGTACTTTGAATCGACAATTGAAAAACTTTGCTGTCAATCATCGCAATAATCAAGAAAATGCATGGACAGATAGTTTTCTGCGCGCAATAGTTCTACCAAGCTTCTCGGGAGTGTCGTGGGAGGAACCCGGAGAATTCTTATATGATGTTGAGCAGTATTAAATGATAAAACGAATTCCCAATAAATATCAGCCGAAAATCATTGAAAGAGCGTTGAAAAAGAAGCCATATTCCTGGTTTCAAGCGGTAAAAAAAGGCTCACTAACTTTCGTGAATTCGGAAACTGCTTTCGGCAAGCTTATGACACGAGAAAGAATCTATCGCGCGATCGACATTTGGAACGTGCAAAGATACAGGGAAGGCAGTCTTCTAAATTATTTTTACTTACGGATCAGCGAATCGAATAAATTTATGCCACCTTATACCAAATATCAGCGAAATCGCGTCATCATGGGGCAATTACCGCGTGATATTCAAATAGCCCTAATTGGACGAGATCTCGCCAATACTCGGGAAGTTGTAGAGGCTTTGACGCGTGCAGATGAAACAAGTGTAAAAGATCATTCATATACGCACAAATATCCGCAAAACAAGTCCGATCAAAGAGAAGAGATCCAGCGCTCCAAGGGCCAGGTGCTCAGTCGCAACCCAATAGAGACACCACCCTGAGTCGCCAAACGAGGGCCGTCTTCTCACCCTATTCTCTAAAGTTGAGAAAAGCCATCGACAAGCCTCACCATGTCCACGAGAACGGGAAGGACTTCACTGAGCACTCAAGCCTCACCACGTCAAGGAGAACGGGGAGGATTCCAAAATTGTCCTCATCACATACACGAGAACGGAAAGGAAACAAGCACACGAGCACCCGGGCAACGAGTCATCGCCACCAAGGAAGAGCGGCGGTGTTAGTGTACGTATATGTGTATCTGCGCGCGATTTTAGAGTCTTAAGTTTTATTTGTTTAAAGAGAAACGCATCCATCACTGGGAAACCTTCGACCCCAATAAATTTAATAAATCATCGAGTTTCATACATCATAAATTAAAGAGAGTTTTCTTTCTGTTTTTAATTTCCATCTTAAACTCAGCCGCGCGAAACATCTCACTCATAACACGTACTTGCTCAAAACAATTTTTTTTCAGTAAAATTTACTATGTATAATAAATATACTATATTCTACATGATCACCATGTATATACATCTTTTTAGACATACATTTGTAGACCAATAAAGGTAGAAGCTGTTAAAACTTATATTACCCTTCATACTTTCTTGAACGAAATTTTTTCACTCAAACTCACTATATATATTGAATATACTATATTCTATACTACGCCTAGGTTAAATTTCTTCAATAACCTTATATTACATGTCATACTTGCTTGAATTTACTTTTTTAACTTAAACTCTACACCATGCCTAGACTAAATTTTTTAAATGTTTTTACCTTACTTCCTTTTACCTTTTTTTTCTGACTAAACCTTCTCTTTTTTGTGTCTTCGTGAATCTTGTAATCCTGTTACTTTCTTGTTACTTCTTTTTTTTTTAAAGCACACGCATCATCACAATATATTATTGCACAGCTCGTATCCTGTAAGCCTGTGAATGGTAGAGGCTTGTCTTTGTAAATCACTACATGTCATGTCGTACACAAAATATATATATATATATATATATATATATATATATATATATGTGTCTGTCTCTGTGTGTGTGTGTGTGTGTGTGTGTGTGTACATTTAATATTTGCATGTTCCTCAAAATCTTGAATTAGTTAATTTTTTATTATATTCCTGCATCCGCTAAACACATACATCTGTGTAGATGCGTATAACGTACATAAACAACTACCGCATATAAACACAAAGTCTAAAACGATAAATCTTTAATCTTGCTGGCTTTGAACATAATACTATACCTCATAATTATAAAAATACATATAAATTATAAAAATGTGAATCATTAACTCAATTATATATGGTTACTGCATCACAGAATCAACTTCTTAAACAAATATTGAACGAGGTACTTTTACTAAATTGTAATTTATGCATTGTATACATTAATAAAGTTGTAACTAGATTATACATAGCATATTATAACAATCATCAATAACAATCATTATTGCATTGGGCTATCAGCATCGCGGCTGCGGCGGCGACGCTCACTTCTCTGTATGCTCCCATACGAGACAGACGCGTTCGCGAGTCTTTTGTGCTTTAGTAATTCTATTGTTTCGTCAGCTTGATTCTTTCGTAATTAATATTTGTTAAGTAAGCTCGAGGTAAGATTGAATAAAAGAAAGTGTTTATAGGAAAATAAAGAGTGCTTATTTTCCCAAGTCACGCAGGGTCTAGTTTAAGCTCAACAGGTTATGGGCCCAGCACGCTTCCACTGCGCTGCTTGGGATTCTCTAGACCTGCGCGTGCACTTGAAAATACCTCGCGAGTGAAGTGCCAAAATTTCGAATTTGCCTTTTCAGGATAAAACCGTTGAAGGTATATAGCTCGATCAAAAGCTCGAAGTCAAGTTAGAAGTGTTTTGTTTTCGCTCCTGTTTCGATCGGCAACGTTTGACGCCTGCGGAGGAAAAGGCCAAGGAGACGACCTGCCGTTCTGCTTTGTTATGAGGGGCGACTTCTCAGCTCGAGCGAAAGTATGTCTGATCGGGCAAAGAGCGTATCTTTGCAGATGCCGAAAACACGAGGTAAGTCTCAGTGTTTTTATTCTCGAAGTGCGCGAGTGAAAAATTTTGACGTGCGTGAAGACAGTCAAAATTTCATAACGCAAAAACCATAACGCGGCATGCGGCAGGCGATTCCGAGAATCAGCTCGAGGCCGGCAACGTGTTCAAACGTGCCTGTGCTCGCGCGGCGAGGCAAAATGGCGGCGCCCGGCAACACGGGAAGTCGTTAGCACGGGAAAGAAAAGCCGTTGGTGCGGTCAAGCGCGAGCGCCATATTGCTCTCAGTGAACATTAGAGCGTTTGAGAAAAGCTTGAAAGGTAAATCCACCCCAGTTGTTAAATCAAATATACCGATACAACTGAATTTGGGACTGAACAAATTCCGTCAGGAAGTGAGGACAGCTAAGTTTGGAAAGTTTTCTTTAAATGATTCTAATGAAAAAATTGAAATTTCAGAGGTAACTGAAATTTCAATTCAGAGTAGAGAATTTTTAGCAAAACTAGTTCAGGATGAAGTTAACAAAATTGATTCGAATAAAAGTACCAATATAAACGATAAAATACAGATCGAAGTAACGAATAAAGATAGTACTTTCTGTAGAGAATACAAATTAACACAAAGTTTGAATGTTAATACATTTTTAGACTTTTTAACTTCAGAACCAACTCTCACTGATTTATTGTACGTAATTGATTCGACGGTTAAACCATCACGCGTGCCTGATCAAACTAAGTTGGAAAAAGATAAAGTTCGAGTTAGAGACATTATTATCAATAGAATAGATATCTCTTATTACGAAAAAGTATTGGATATCCGAGATCCTATTGAAATGCTTAATGAAATTAAACGCATTAAAGCAAATGAAATGAACGTGACTACAAGAAGCATTCGATAAGAATTGCACTCTACCCAATATAATCCAAATAAAGAGAAAGCATCGGCTTTCTGGGATAGATTTGATAAATTAGTTCGATCGTATAATAAATTACCCGACACACCTTTATTATCAGACGACGAAATATGCGATGCATTCTATGAAGCGATTGTCGTACATTTACCTCAAGTTAAAGAGTCTGAATTCTTGAATAAGAATACGACTGGTAAACTTTTCACTTTAAACCAACTTAAAGATTATATTGTACGACAGGAAACAGCTCGAATTGGATCAGGCGAATCAGCTGGAAAACCTACAGAAGCTGGAGCAAAAGCATATTACATGTCTGATCCTGGGGCGCTTTGTTACAAATGCGGTAACAAGGGCGACTACCAGGACGAATGCACAAGATCAGGGGAAATGTGCTTCAGATGCAAGAGGTATGAAGGGTATGTCCGTGCAAACTGCCCATACACGGAGAGTCAGCTGGAAAAGGTTTTGAAGGAGAATGAAAACCAAAGAAGGTATGAATCCTGAAATTCTAATCAGGGTGGTAAACGAGGTGGATTCAGTCGTGGTGTAAAACGACGCAATTATGAGCCACAGAAGGGTAGCAACCCTAAGAAAACCAAGTTTGATAGAGGCCATGCCCGAGGCAGATCACGGAGGAGAGGTAGACAAAATAGACAAAACAACTCTAATCCTACCAAAACCTCCGAATCTGGTGAGTGCAAAGGTCTATATGTAGACAGTACATCTCTTAACGCGGAAGAAAGCGATAAAAACCAACTGATTAGATTTCTGGCGGACTCTGGTGCTACGGAGCACATGACTAATTCTAAGTTAATTTTTAAAACGTTTGATAATACTAAAAAGATTGATATTAAATGTGCAATTGACAATGATTCAGCGATTTTAAAATCGGAGGGAGTAGGTAACATATCTGGTTACACCAAAAATGATGACTTTTTAAGCTTGAAAAATGTAATTTATGCTAAGTTATTGTCGGAAAATTTGCTATCACTGAGAAAATTTGTTGATAAGGGCTTAGGTATCTATTTGGATAACAAGAAAATTGCTATATTTGATCCGATATCAGAAACGATCTTTGTCTCTGGGATATATGAGCAACCTTATTGGGTAATTGAGTTAGAAACAAATAACTCG
Source organism: Trichomalopsis sarcophagae (assembly GCA_024372645.1). Lineage (NCBI taxonomy): Eukaryota > Metazoa > Arthropoda > Insecta > Hymenoptera > Pteromalidae > Trichomalopsis > Trichomalopsis sarcophagae. The sequence goes on from QLSS01000239.1 coordinate 34,998, forward strand.
TAGAAAAATGAAAATAAAGTAAATAGGGTTGTTGCATATATAACCACAAGGCGTCGTGAATATCCAACTGTAAATGTTGCGCCCAATAAGGAGATTGAGTCCGCAACCAAAAAGATAACTCGTGAACAAGACAAGCTCGAAAGTACAGAGATTGATGAAAATAATAAGCTTGATGAACCGATACAAATTGACACTGAATTAGACATAGAGGTAAACAAAGATAGCAACGAGCTATGCTCTGGCTATTCAAATTTTGAAAATACGCTAAAAGATAGAAAAATTAATAATTTAACTGAATCAATTGATTTAGAGAGAATAGATTGTGAATCTAACATCAGTAAAATCAATAACTTGTTTTACACTAATAAAGCTATGCTATGGTATGTCAGATTGGGACACGCTTCGTTAAAAAAGTTGAAAGAATTCCAAAGAAAGTTTCCAAATTTGAAAAACTTGAAAGAAATTAAGTTCGATGATTCTGTACTTGATTGCGAAGTTTGTATTGTGTCAAAATTCAACAAGCTACCTTTCAGTTCGACTAGACAGAGAGCGAGTGAACCTCTGCAAATTGTTCACGCAGATACAATGGGACCGATTAGTCCAGCTACACATCCCAAGAAATAGATTTATATCTGTATTTATCGATAATTATTCACGACTTTCGATGGCTTATCCTATGAAACAGAAAAGCGAAACGGGTTATTATCTTGAATCCTTCATTAAAAGCTCGAGAACTTTACTAGGATCCAATGCTAAGTTCTGTTACCTTAGATGTGATCAGGGTACAGAATTTATAGGAGGATACACACAAGTTCTAGATAAGTTCGAAGCAGAGCTACAGTTAGCTAGCCCAGATACACCTGAGCATAATGGAGTGGCTGAACGTTTCAATCAGACCATCCAGAAACTTAAGAGCTTTAATGTATGATACACGCCTACCTGAGAATATGTGGGATCTTGCCGTGAATGCAGCCGTTTATTTCTATAATAGGACGCCTCATAGCTCGAATGAAATGATATCGCCCTTACAAAAGTTCAAACCAGAATTTAAACTCAACCTGGAACAACTAAAGCGTTTTGGTTGTATAGCTTATATCAAAGTACAAAGAAAAACAGGACCTAAGTTTGATCAGCTGGGAAAACGAGTAGTATTGATAGGTTACAAACCAACTGGATCTTTATTTTTAAAACCAGAAGAAGGAAAATACTACGAAAGCAGAGATGTTCGATTCAATGAAAAGCTCGTGTTTGGGGACAAATACAATAAAAATAGCATTAAGAATTGGGCAAATCCAATGGAAGAAATAAATAAAGAAACATGGCTTATTAAGTTCGATGAAAAAGATAAAGTTTTGATCTCTGTAACGGAGGGAGAAAAACGGCGAAAAGAAGTCGAATGTCCATCAGAGTCACAGGTACTTGAATCCGAATTAAACTTGCTGGAAAGCGATGAACTGAATGCTTTCATAGCAACTGTGGAGAATGATCCAAATTCCTACAGAGAAGCCATGAATACGAAAAACAAGCTTGAATGGCAAAAGGCTATTAGGAGCGAATTAGACTCAATGGAGGAAAACAAAGTCTGGACACTTGTCGACAGACCTGTGATTCAAGGAGGAAAAAGACCTAACATAATTGACTCAAGATGGGTTCTAAAAACAAAAGTTGGATTGAATAATGAAAACAAGTATAAAGCTCGACTTGTGATAAGGGGTTTCAAAAATCAAAACCATTATAAATTAATGGAAACATATGCACCTGTTTGTCGGCTACCTCTGATTAGATCAGTGCTAGCAATCATAAATAAGTTTGATCTGGAAGTAAGACAGCTTGATGTTAAGACAGCTTTTCTAAGAACAATCGACAGTGAAATATACATGGAAATACCTGAGGGTATTGATGTTTCTCCTGAAATCAGACAAAATAAAGTCTGTAAAAGTCATCGTGCTTTGTACGGTTTGAAAATTAGTCCGAAAAGATGGTATGAAAAATTTACAGAAGTTGTAATAAAACTAGGTCTAGAGTCTCATGATTCAGAGCCCTGTCTCTTTATTTGGCGCAACAATAAAAAATATCTGATAATTTTGCTGTATGTTGATGATATACTGATAGCCAGTAATGACACACAAAAGCTTGATGAAATTACGTCAAAACTTAAGTTGGAATTCGAAATGTCCGATATGGGAGAGCTCAAGAGTTTCCTTGGCATCGAAATAAATCGGGACAGGCGAAATCAAACGATGACTCTGACTCTAGAAAATTACATTGACAAAATGCTGAAACGTTTTGGATATAGTGAAATGCATCCTCAGAGAACGCCAATGGTGACAAATCAAGTGTCGTACCGAGAAAGGCGAGAAAGAGAGGAAAGCGAAGATCAGCTCGAAAATACTCTGAACAAAACAAACGGTCCTTATAGAGAGATAGTAGGTTCTCTCTTGTATCTTGCTAACACTGTACGTCCCGACATAGCATATGCGGTGAATGTGTTAAGCAGACACCAAATCAATCCCACTTATGAGGAGTGGAAAATGGTGAAACGAGTTTGCAGATACTTGAAACACACCAGAAGTCTGGGTCTTAAGTTTGAAGGAAAGCTTGATAATTTTTTCAGATGCCAGTTTTGCTGACTGTAAAGGCTCGATTACCTGTCAAGCTGAATATGTAGCAATGAGCGAGGCTAGTCAGGAGATGGTATCTCTACAAAACTCGTTTGGCTTGATTCTGAAAAACTCCTTTTTGCCAATGACTCTTTGGTGTGATAATAAAGCTGCTGAGGCTAGTACTCAAGTAAGCAGTGCAAATAAACTTAGACATATGACCGTAGTTAGAGAACACTTTGTTCGAGAGTGCGTAGCCAGAAATCTAATCAAAGTCAGTTGGATTGCATCAAAAGATCAAATAGCAGATATATTCACAAAGGCGTTGCCTTTTGAATTACATGCTAAACTACCTAAATTGCTTTTAAACTATTATTTAAAATATTAACATTTGTTTGCTTCTTTCAGACGCTAGACTGTAAAGCTGGACGACGCTGGAGTGTTGAGGATAAGCGAGCAGAGTCCCAACGACTGCGGAGGAAACACGATGGGACTATGCTTCCCCCTCTTCCCGTCCAACTGCGGCCAGCGTCGACGTCGCGGCTGCGGCGGCGACGCTCACTTCTCTGTATGCTCCCATACGAGACAGACGCGTTCGCGAGTCTTTTGTGCTTTAGTAATTCTATTGTTTCGTCAGCTTGATTCTTTCGTAATTAATATTTGTTAAGTAAGCTCGAGGTAAGATTGAATAAAAGAAAGTGTTTATAGGAAAATAAAGAGTGCTTATTTTCCCAAGTCACGCAGGGTCTAGTTTAAGCTCAACAATAATAATAATAAAAATTAAAATAAGAACGATATTTTAATCATAATTTTAACGGTTACCAAATTTGTATGCAATTTTTTACTCAAATGAAATATCAATGACATTATACTTTGCAATAAAATGCAACAAAATCATTTATATACAAGATAAATAATAATTTTAATAAATTATAAAAAATATATTTCACTAGTCAAGAGGCTGATAGAAAAATTCATCTGCTACAAACATCATAAACATTGAAGAACCTGCAACAATAAAATAAATTTCACATAGTAAATGCTTAATAGAAAAAGTTTTGAACAATAATTTTTGTTTTTAATTTATAATAAATCACTTATCTAATAATTTCATTAAAGTACTTTATTGAAGGCATGATATGCCTGCATGGAACACTTGTGCAATTCAACAAATTGTACATACACGCACATATATTATTAATAATTAGAGAAAAATAACTATTAAATAATATTATTATGCACCAACAATATATGCAATATAATTTACAATTTGAAATTGAGAAGACAAAACAAACTAAAATCTAAAATACCTACTAAATATGAAGTGTAAACTTCAATATTAAAATTGGACACCGATTCGAATCATAAACTACATAAATATAACTATAGAATAACACTATTAGTATATAAAGGCAACTGCACTCCTTACACAATTTCCTAGCATAACTCCATGACTTTCTCAGAAAATCTGAAAATTATAAATAAATAAAATATAAAATTATAAAATACATTAGCTTATACTTTTAACGAACACTATGATATAATTTGCTCCATAAATATAAATCTCATTTAACCTTATAGTAACAGAATTAAGAACTATTTAGATAAGGATACATCTATTTAAGAGAGAGCACACACTGGCGCTGTTGTCGTTGAACAACTCAAGAAGTCCAAAACTATAGGCGGCATCAACGTGACATAAACCGTCATAAGTGTCATACAACATGTCGTAGATTGCGGGACTGTTGTGCATTGTCGTGTCGTACTGCAATTCCGGCTCCGGCATAATCCTAGGTGCTAGACAGATAGAAGTGCTACCACTGTCGTGACTGAAGATTAGGCCCGTTACACGCAAAGGGAACAGAAACAAATAAATACTGACCCACCACGTTGAATAAGTATTATTTCGTAGTGCAACATATATTAGGAATAGTTTAGACTGTTTTCTTAGCTGGAATAATGCTATTGCGAAAAAGGTCCCGTTGATTATTATTTTCTAATCGTATTATTAACTTATAAATTGTATATGTCATTATCATTGGAATTCCTAAAATCTTTTATACACAAGACAATGGTCATTAAAATTCAACATTATTTTTTGCTGCATCAGATCAATAAAGTATTCGAATGAAACTGAGTAGTTTTATTTAGATTATGCAATTGACGAATCTGAATAATTTATCTGTTTCATAAGAATACGAATTTCTTCTATAAAGCATGGTCAGTATATTGAAAATACTCATCGGCAAGTCTTACCTCATTACAGATTAATGTATTTATCAACAATATTCGAGTATCTGCATACTTTATGTGTATATGTGTGTCTATGTGTGTGCAAGTATGTGTGTTCATCAGCAAACCTTTAAATATCGGCGAGTGCCTTATGTGAAAAGCAAAGCGTTTCGCTTTTAGCGATGTTTTTCCATGGTGATTCTTCAGTTATGAGATTTCAGTTTTTTCTAATTAACTTATTGGAAAAGTTAATAAAAGTAAATTGCTAAATATATACATGAATGGTAATAAAATTACTCATCTTCTTACCGCGAAATTGTATGCTATCATTCGCCGCTAAAACCTAATTAAAATTTGATAGTGACATTTTCATTGTCAACGTGAATGATTTACTTTCAATGAACATTTCTACCGTAAAATAGATTAAATTTTCTTTTTTAAGAGTTTTGAAGGGTTTTAACTAAATTTATTTTTTTTTTTTCAATAGTTGTCACGGCTTTTAATCTACCTTGACCCAATCTGGAAAATGTTTTTTGGCAGAAATGTATATTTTTATATTATGCACCTGTCTATACTATTAAATAAATTTTTGTTCATATAATTTATCAAGTTTTGTCAAATAAATGCAACAAAAAATCAGGACGGACATTTTTTTAATCCTCTTACTGCTCTAAACTATTTGAAATTTGATATATTTGTCATTTTTTTGGTAACCTGAATTATTTAAGTTTAAAGAACATTTCTACTGTAAAATAGATTTAATTTTTTTATACGTGTTTAGGAACGTTTTTACAGAATCGACTTAATATAAAATTTTAATATAGTGTAGAAGATTCTGTTCACGGCAGAGAATGCAACTTAGCTCGTTTGTGCAACTTTTTGCTGCATCTCCGTTCCGCACTTAAAACAACATTTACTTCTGTCCTACATCTCTGTACACTTTTTCGCGATATGGCCAAATCCCAGGCATTTATAGCATCTAGGTGGTCGTATCTCACGATTAATCTCCCTATATCTGCAATTAACCTAACCTACTTTGAGCTTTCTTCTTGCGATCGCCTTTTGGGCAATCTGGGCAGGCAGCTGTACGACAGCGTTCTGCGTATCTCCATAGGTTTTCCGTAGGGTCTTTATGGACGGACCCTCTACTACTCCCTTATCTTTTAAAAACTCTTTACCTAAGGCTTCTAAAACATCCTGTTTAAAGGTAAGCATGTCAAGATCTTTTATTTCAAAGACCAATTTATATTGAAGTTTCTTGACTGTGGCTTCTTCTACCAGCACCGCTTTAACCGCTGATGTTCCTACGTTTTCACGTCTTTGGTGCGTCATAGCTCCAAAAGACAATCTTCTACTACCGTTTTGCTTATTATATTTACGCTGTTATCAAGCAGCGTTACATTTGGGTCCGCTTCAGGTCTGGTGCGTCTGTCTTGTGGTTTGCAAGTGTTATTTTTATTCTTAGCACCAGTGCCTTCGTGTATCTTCTTTTTCCTTTTCTTTTCTCTTGTTCATCTTTCTGGTGATAACCTCCTGCCGGGGGGAGTCTGCCTTTTCTTCCAAAGACACCTGTGATTAGATTTTTGATGTGACTACCACAGAGGCTACTTCCTTATCTTTCCTTGTTCTCTTAGCGTAGTTTTCTTGTCACTCTTCTTTCTGGCTTGGTGATATTCCCTTGGCTTATTTAGCGTTTTTGTCGTCACCGCGTTTGATACTTCTATCGTCTGTGATGCCTTGTCCTCCTTCTGGATATGCTGCTGGTTCGGTAACATTTCCGCTCTACTTAGCATCAATCCAAGGCTCTTGCTCTTTTCCAGCGCTACTTGTCCTCTTTCAAGTCGCTTTACCTGGGTTATAATCGCCGATTGATCGCTTTTAACAGACTTATGAATGTTGGATGCGTTTGACACAACAGTTGCGACGCTGTGCATCACAACACAGGTTCGCAACACCTAGAGCCTTGCATGCGCGAGGATTTATTTTTAAACGTAGGATTTGGCGGAATCATCACGTTTAGAAGAACGTTAGGGAGAGGGGAAAATAATCACACACAATGGTTAACAGTTCATTGCACTCTGTATTTTACCCAGCCCTTCCCTACAACGCGGTGGTTGTGATGCCGCCCGCGCACAATGTAGCCATGCAGGGCCTATTCTCACACGATTACACTTGAGCCGTCTTTATCTCTTTCTCTCCCTCATGCACTCGCGTCTTCTCACACTGCTCTCTCTCTCTCTCTCTCTCTCTCTCTCGTTCTCTTTTCTTTTCGAAGCTCCTAGTGGTCGTCGATGTTCCTGTCGACGTCTCCCGGGGCTTCTTGTAAACGTGATGGCGATTGGCGTTCTCGGCTCTCCCACGCTGAGGCTGCTGGCTGCTTGGGTCCTCTGGATGGTGATGGAGGGTGGGCTGGCTTCCATAGATCGAGACGGTTGCTGGCTTGTCCAGGCGTTGGCACTTCCAAGTGCCAACCTAACCTATAATACACTCTTACTCTCGCGCACTCTCGCACACTCGGGAAACTCTCTCAAGTCTCCTCTAATCGTTGACCTGGGGTCGACGAGCAAAGGAGAACGCGTACACTCTCTCGGAATGGCGTCCGCTGATTGGCTCGTGACATACGGAGGACCAATCAACGATGCTCATTCTCGCGCCGACGTTGATGGTTAGCTAGCCCGTTCCTCGAACTTAAAGACAGGCTGGCACCGACAGCAACAAGCCGACTCGCTTTTTTCTTCTACGCATTCAGGGTTTGAGTGCAAGAAGAGTCTTAAGATCAAGGAGATCAGTTGGCGATTTTAGGACTCTTCTTGTGGGGAAACTCGATGCCATTATCCAGGGATCAGACCCTGCCCTAGCAGCACTATGAATGATTGATAGTCTGGTGGATTGGGTTTCGTCACTTAAAGAAAAAATCGAAAAGCAAGATTCTAAGCTGGAAGAACTGCATAACGATCGCCTTCTGCTCTCACAAAAAAATAGGGCTCTTCGCGAGAGTCTTGACGATGCTACGTGATGAATAGGGTAGAGGCTCGCGTACAAACCCTCGTGGTCAGTGGTCACGCAGATGGCGATGATGGCAGTTCCAACTCCAGCTCTAGCTGTAGTAGTGACCAAGGTCCTTTTCATAGTCTTAGTAATAGTAATATTATTAGAAGTAGTAGTGACGAAAGCAATTATAGTGTCGATAACCGTGACGTGTCTCGAGTTTTCGTCTCGCTCAGGGATCTCGAATCTGTCTACGTGGATGGTGGCGATGGCGCTATTTAAAATGTTAAGTAAAGAAATATTTTTGCAATTTAATAGTCTGAAAAGTTTAGCTCGCGGTCTTGGTTTCAAATACGTTTGGCATAGAGGTGGTCGTTTCCTAGTAAAAAAATGCGGGATAGGGAATTGTCGCATTACTTTAAAACTGCAGCTGACCTGTAGGCGATTGCTGCATCCTATGAGTGTCCAATGAGCACTAAAAATTGTGTAAATAGTGGTAATGTGAGAGATGTAGACGCGGCGAGCCTAGACTTTCAGACGATAACGAGTGAGAAGACTAGTGAGAATTGATTCGATCGTGGAGTGACAGGAGCAGGGTGTAACGGGTTTAGGGCGGGTTTTCTCAACGCAACCTCTCTGTATTTGCATATGGGCATGTTCCGTAAATTCCTGGACAATGCTCGGCTTTCGTATCAAATTTTGGGTGTGGCTGAGACGCGATTTGGGCATGCGGTCGATGACGTGTTCGTTCGAATAGATGGGTTTTCGATTATGAGGCAGGATAGGAATCCGCGCGGTGGAGGAGTAGCTCTGTATGTCCGGAATGACAAAATAGCTACCTTACTGTGTTCATCGCCTACACAGATCGAAGGAAAGCGGGGTATTCCAAAATACTTAATGTGTAGTGTTCAACAGGACACCCTGGCGCTGATATTTGTTGCTGTTATTTACTGTTCTCTAGGTATCTCTCTCAAAAATTCAAACTTTACCGATGATTTACGATACTATTTTGTAGTACCTCACGCGATGCTGAGTTTTTCCGAGAACTCGCCTGTGAAATGAATTTAAAGTTAGTGAATCACGGTGCGATACACACAATGCCGATAATTCACACACATGGATTGATGTAATTTCTACTGACAACGACATGTAGTGCTCAATGCAAAGGATTCGCTGGCGATGTTTCTAAGCAAGTATAATATTATTGACGTTGAGAATAAATTTCAAACTGTGGAACCCCCTACTTTCAACAGTTTTACATACAGGAATTTCGAGTCGATTAATACGGGGAACTTCTATCCCTTCTTGCTTCTGGTGAATGCTCGACAGTGATTGTCGGGACAGTGGAGTCGACACCCGACTTGAAGATCTGAGTCGTAACATCATGAGTGTCATTGACCAACTTGCTCCATTGAAAGAATATAAACCGAACCACACGACAACAATAAATTAATTAATTTATATCTCCTCAGGAAAGCATTTTTCACTATAGACTGTGACGGCCGAATGCATTCATGCACGTCGGGATGTCTCCCCGTAGACGATCATTATGTACCTATATCCTTGTTTCAGCAAGCTGCCGTCGAACACCGAGATGAGGGGGAACGAGCGGCGAGGTAAGAGAGAGAGAGAGAGAGAGAGAGAGAGAGAGAGAGAGAGAGAGAGA
>QLSS01000239.1:44493-58318 GCA_024372645.1 Trichomalopsis sarcophagae
GAGAGAGAGAGAGAGAGAGAGAGAGAGAGAGAGAGAGAGAGAGAGAGTAAGAGCATAGCTAGCGATGTTGCCACCAGGCCGCACAGGGTTGAGAAGATATGACAACCATCTGCCGACGGTCGGGGAACCTGCCACGCGCGTGCGGTAGAGTTAGTCTCGCTTCACTGTAGGCACGAGCAACTAGCGCGACTCTTCTGTGTAGATCGGCAAGCGTAAAGAGCGAATCAACTACCGGTCGTACACACGCGGTTCGCCCCAGCGACCGAGGCCGAGTATTGAATGTGTTCAATATTTCTTCGGGAATTTCTTTGTTCAAATTGATGAACTTGAAAATGTGCAACGCATAAATCAGGATAATAATTTTTGTAAAATTTCGTGAAATGTTGTATTGAAATGTCTAATCTGTAACAAATATAGCTGTGTAGTTGAGTACAAGGACGTACGTATAGAGATATACAATCAACACACAGCGGCTCTGGCGTATTATTGCTTTTTGGAGTTCGCGTATAGTGACAATAATTGCATGATAGAGTGAGATATCAACAATCCACGCATAATTAACCCAAGTGAAACTATGTGTTTATGAACGGTTTAGAGTTTCTTTTTTTCAACATTCACAAGTTAACAAGGGGCTGTCAGGCAATTACAACAATTTAAATAAACAAATACTACGTCTATAATTTTTTTTTTTTTATCACTGAGTGATTTCTCTAGTTCAGAGTAAATCCTTGAAAAAGCAAACGTGTGTTTTAGTGCCAATTGATAAAAATTATATAAATTCACTATTAGCTTGGATTTTGTTGAATTTTAGAATTTTTTTGTACTAAGTTATCAATTTCGTTGACTCTGAGCCGAGACGAATGTGTCAACATATTCGACAAGCACCATGTCTCTGACTGGCTCATATATATATCTAAGCAGATCGCAAATAGCGTTGCAGGAACACATTAGATCAATGAATCCGCATACGTCAGGTCAAGCGTTAGATTTTCTAGGGTTACAGGATAGTGGATCAGAAGAAGACAAAATGCGACGTTTGTTTAGATGTTTAGCAGGAGACTACGCTCCAGAAGATTTTCGTCCGTCGCTAAAATTTTTAAATCAGGACGATTTGTATAGGTGACGGGCGACACGACGCGCGTCTCATATAACTAATTATACTCCGCCAGAAGTCAGCGGCGTCTTAGACGAAGACGATCGAAATATGTATTTGATAAATTTAAGAATTCTACAACAGAATAATAACGGTTCGGTCAATCGTTACACAGAGTGGAAGTTCGACAGCCGTCGGCTACAATTTTTGGAAGTAATCCGTGTGACTACGCTAGTAACAATGCAGACAGTCTGTTGGAAGGAAGTCCGGAAAATTCGGATCGCGAGGAAAACAGCATAGATCATACAAACGCAGCGGAGGAACCAACGGAGAGGGTTAGCGATAATTCCCGTATATATGTAGCCAGCGACGGCCGTATGTACAAGTTACCTACAAAGATCGTCGACGACTTGTTAAAGAAGGACGATGAAATTGCACAGTACAAGAAAATTCAAAATATAGCGTGCGAGTATATAAGGAAATTGCACAGAGCCAACGCTACCCAGAATGAACCTCCAGCGTGTAGTACTCGTTTAGGAACAACAGATCTTAGAAGGTCAAGGGAAGATACACCACTACCGTTGGAAACCAGAAACAAACACGTAAATTTTAACGATACTTACACAACACGGTATCTTCAACCAACGATCAGTAATATTCAAACTTTGAATTTAGAGGCAAGCAAAATTGGCCAGCAACCACAACAAAGATTAAATAAACAGCCGACACCACACAATAATACTCCTGGTCAACAACGGCCGAACCAGCCTTTAATTACGTTACCTCAGTCGGGTTACAAAAGGAATATTTTCACACAAAACAGACGGGGATAAGATACGGAAATGGAATGTAAGATTCGGAGGCACGTCGACAGAAGACGTAGAAGAGTTTATTAGATTAGTGAAAGGTTGCAGAAAACTCGCTCGTCCAAGAATTTCGGATGAAAAATTGTTAGATGGGTTATCACACACCACTTCTTTACAATCAGGAAGAGCACTGAAATGGGCTAGGGTTGAACATCCGAAATGGCATACGTGGGAAGATTTCTGTGAGGAAGCCAGAGCAACGTACGGCATGACAGATGAGGAGCGCTCACAATTAATTGTGGAAGCTAGCTCACGTACGCAAGGACCACAAGAAGATGTAAACGATTACTGCGTTAGCATGGTCATGATATTCAATCGTATGCCGGAAGCCCTACCAGTTCGACAACAGCTGGATATTTTATACCAAAATATGAATCCAGGCTTTACGAACTTGGTAAGTAAGCGCTTACCCCCTGCCTTTCATGGATACGATTTTGAGTAAACTCCAATGCGCTCGTTATATATCCACGATAGACTTGAGCAACGCTTAGCACCGGATAAAAATAATAAAGGAAAGTCGACCGTATACAGCATTCAAGGTCCCGGGAATGGGGCTTTTCCAATGGAAACATCTTTCGTTTGGCTTAGCTGGTGCGTCTGCCTGCTTCCAGCGTATGATCGACTCCTTGATTACACTTGATCTCGAACCACATTGTTACAGTTACCTGGACGACATTATCATCTGTACTGAAACGTTCGAAGGCCATTTAAAAGTCTTAGAGGTCGTACTGACGAAACTAGCCAAAGCATGGTTGACTATAAATCGTGAGAAAAGCCATTTTTGTCAATCGGAAGTGCAGTATCTTGGCGTACTCGTCAACAGGGACGGTTTCCGTCCGGATCCCGATAAAATCGCTCCGGTTATAGACTACCCGACGCCCAAAACACTAAAACAACTGCGCAGGTTTTTAGGAATGTCGTCATGGTATCGGAAGTTCCTTAAGGACTTTGCAACTATAGTCGAACCTCTAAATCGGCTACTGAAGAAAGGAACAAGTTACGTTTGGGGGGAGGACCAAGAACATGCATTCGAGCAAACTATAATGCTGATAGCATCCACTCCGGTTCTCCACAGACCAGACTTCAATAAAACCTTCTGTCTACAATGCGACGCTTCAGGCACAGGCCTTGGAGCTGTGCTGACGCAAGTAATAGAAGGGGAGGAACGTGTGTTATCGTTCGCGAGTCGTAATATTACTCCGGCGGAACGAAATTACTCAGCAAGCGAGCTTGAATGCTTAGCGGTTGTCTTTCTGGGCGATTCAAAAATTCCGTCCGTACGTCGAAGGTTATCATTTTAGCCAGATGGGCACTCGAACTACAAGAATATGATTATACGAGCGCAAAGGTTCAATGAAGGAGGTCCCCGACGCGCTGTCAAGACTCTATGAAAAAGAAGAAGACGACGCAGGAGAGTCACGTGCAACTATAGCAAGCATCACACTAGAAGACGAAACGTCTGATAAATGGTACATCAACTTAAAGAAGGAAGTGTCAGACAATCAGTTAGAATTCCCAGGCTGGAAATTAGTAGGTGGAAAATTGTATACTTACAAACTCAACGCATTCATCAATGATGTTTTCGAAGATGACAATGCCTGAAAATTAGTACCTTCGAAGAAAGAAGAACTCAAGTTTTAATTGAGTGTCATGACGAAGCGACGTCCGGTCATTTCGGCCGTAAGAAAACACAAGAGCGCTTTGCCTTGTCATACTATTGGACTTCGATGAAGAAAGATGTAACTAATTCCGTCCGAAGCAGCTCAATTTGCCAACAGTGCAAGGTTGAGCAAAAAAATCCACTGGACATATGGGTAATCGCAACTTTTATCGACCATGGGAAACAGTTGCTGGGGACGTGATGGGTCCACTACCAAAGTCGACTCATGGTTACGAATACCTACTGGTGTTACATGATATGTTCACCAGGTGGGTAGAATGTTTACCTATACGAAAAGCCAACGCTCAAACCATCATGAAAAACTTGAATGAAAGGGTTCTTCTACGGTTCGGAACTCCAAGGGTCTTCTTTTCCGACAATGGAACAGAGTTTCGAAATAAGGCGATGGATTAATTTCTAGAGGAACGTGGAGTACATCATACTTACGCACCATCGTATCACCCCCAGCCTAACACCGTAGGCTCTGATGATTGAAACACTCATCAGAGAATATATCGAAGGTCACCATAAAACCTGGAACGAATACATCGCAGAGTTCGCTTTCAGTATGAACACGGCATCACAAGAGTCACTCCAAACATCGCCAGCAATGCTAAATTTTGGCAGACAGCCAAACCATCTGAAGTCTCTACTCCGACGAGAGGAGATCGAGACTGCGCTAATGAAATTTTATATATATATATATATATATATATATATATATATATATGGGATGTTTCATGTCAACCGGACCATCAGACGTTTGAGGTCTCAAAATAATCGTCTGGTCAAGGGCTTTTGAAAAAGTTCTGGCCTTTTCAAAAATCCAATGTGGCGCATAAAATATGGAGCCTGAAACCCATGTTTTCATAGCACATTCAACAAACACAAAAGTAAAAATGTTCTAATTTGTGAAATATCCCACCAAAAAGCATGTACAACTCATGATAGGACATATTATTGACAATGCTGACGGAATTCCAAAATCAAAAATGGCGGAATCAAAATGGTGGGCATTATACCTCCACCAAACCCATTTTACCGCAACAAATGATTTTTGATCAGTTTAAAGTATCGATATGGGGGTTTTCAGGGTCACTGAATCTTATTTTAACCTCGACATTTCAAAAGTCGAAATGGTGGATCCAAAATGGCGGACATTATACCGCCACTAAACCAATTTTACCGCAACAAATGATTTTAGATCAGTTTAAAGTATCGATATGGGGGTTTTCGGGATCATTGAATCTTAGCTTGACCTCGAAATTTCAAAATTTAAAATGGTGGATCAAAAATGTCGGACATTATACCGCCACTAAACCAATTTTACGGCAACAAATGATTTTAGATCAATTTAAAGTATCGATATGGGGGTTTGTGAGGTAAATGGTTATAAATGTATTATCGGAATCAGTATTTGTGCACATGAATCTTATATTTTTCCGGTCTATTAGATTTAGAATTATCTCTCTGCGGCTTTTGTACTTACATTTTTCTATTGTTCTGTGTATATTTATATGCCGTATATGCCTGCGTGGATGAACAAAATATATAATTTAGCCAAATGAATCAATCTTTAATGACATTTTGTGCACTCTTATCAATTCTGGCTCCTCGTTCGTGGAGTTTTTACTAGTGATAAATGGCTTTCACCGATATGCATGACTTTCAACGTTTCATTATTTTCTGGCAAAATCCATGCCCCATTTGTATGTTTGTGACAGGTGGACAGTTTTTAAATGTCTTTGTTAGGAATTGACGAGTTTGTTCGTGATCTTTTTTGATGTATAAGAAAAATTTTATATTGAATAATCGCCCATTAGCCCATGAATAAAGAGCTTTAACATCTAGAATTGCTTTATTTTTTGCAGCTTGTAAGCTCGCTCTTGTAGCTTCTCTCTTTACTATCGATCCAACTCCATCGCAACTACCTTTTCCGTGTGCTATTGCAAAACAGTGCCATTCAGCATCAACGCAAAATCTCTCATATGACTCATTAAACTAATCATTTGATAACGATTTTTAAAATTCTGTTTAGCACCATCAGTAGCATATATTACCTTTTTTACTGTGGGACAAACCTTGTGAATTTCAAGTATAAGCTTTACTGTAGATACTGTATGCTTATAGATACTGTACAGAAATGCTTTAGCTTGCCTTCAGACTTATAAAAAACAATAGCAGGAAAAATCGTACTTTGATCATTATTAAAATGAAATGCCTGTGCAGCATCTTGGGCTGTAAAAGCATAGTTCTCAGCAAAATCCAATTGAGCAAGAACCTCTTCATCTGAAAGATTATTTTTCTTCCCAGAAATAAACTTTGATTGTTCCTTAGCGATGAAGTGATGAGGTATCAACTTTTCTAGGCTAGAACATAAAGTTTCAATAAATTCTTGCGATGTTAGGCATTGTTTTATCAAAGTGTATCTATCGGTTGATTGCTACGTGCTGAAGATGACTTTGTTACGTCTGTAACGTAACTTTTGATGTTTCATTTTCAATTGTAAATAGGACACATTGATGTCTCATTGTTTTAAAGAATCAAAATTCAAATTCTTATTACGTTCGCAAAAATGCTGTCGAAACGTGTAAATGTGTCAAATGTACACTCAGCGTTCCGTGACGTAACAAGCGAGCGCCACTTTTTATGTGTACAATTTCGATACTTTTAAGATGTAATGTTTATAAATCTCCATAAACATATTGTACCATACTAAGCTTTTAAAAGGTTTTGTGCGCACTTTAGCAGTCAGTTCAAAATTAGAGCTCCGTACCGCACGACAGTCCGACAATTGGTGACAAGTACAAACTAAAAATTAAAGAGTCTAATACATAATCATAACGACAAGTATAAATACGATTATAAGAATAAAGAAATAAACAGTTTCCGTTATCTAAAGCAAAGCAGTAACATTATTTCATTTATAAATCCACCTGACTAAAGCACAACAAGGTAAGGTTTAAATATTTATTAACTAACACAGTGAGAGTGTTAGGCGCGTACTAACTAGTTTTGAATATTAGAGCCTTGCCACTACACCATTCAGTACGTTTTGATTATTATAAATCATTTAGTAGTCAGGACGTAACAACTTGATCAATATTGTGCTCATCCATAATGTTCTCCATGTAATTAGAAAACTTTTGAATGTCCGGACAAAATTTACATTCATTCAAATAACAACTTGGTTTGGGATCCTCACATAGAACGAAATTCAAATAATCTTTATAATTCTTCAGAATATTGTTTGAGATTTTTTCTATATTTACTGCGTCATGCAATCATCGCCTTGAAATTTTGGTGTATCGTACATACACATACATTGTGTGTACCAGAGGATCCTGCAAAGACACAACATTTTAGTCTCAGTTCCGCAAACTTGGTAAGCCAAATCGGATGTTCAGGAAACTGTTCTTTAAATTGATTATGAAGGTTCTTAATATCAGTAAGTAATAATCTTTTCTGCACTTTTAATTTTTACCATATAAATAAATACTGACGGTATCTTTTTTATTTGACATAATTCTGCTGTTAAGATCATTTTTGTAAAATAATATAAAATTACTTTCTGAGTAGTTTCTGAAGGTAATGTTTTTCCACGTTTTGCAACAGGAGATGACAAAACTTCATCTGATTCTCTTAACTGTTTCGCTTTACGAGCCATTCTGTGAGACACACCAAATTAGTTCATAATTTTCCGTATTGCCCAGTGTTCGGGCAAAATAGTAAGAATGGAAACATGTAATGGATCGTTCTCCGGCAGGGATTGGAATTTGTTTTTAAGTCCAGTTAAAATATCTGTAAGATCATCTTGCATAGGTGCATCCGTGTTTGAAACCGAAGGTGAGTCAGTCTCTGATTCAAAATCAACACTCATACTGACGTTTGGAGATGACGAAAGCGAGGGCGTTTACGAGCCGCAGACGAGTACTGCAACCACACGAGACATGAGGCCAAAAAGCCCACTTAGCCCTTGATGCACACCATATTTTTTGTAACACAAGTATGGATTTTTGCGTTTTTTTGACATATTGAGTGGGACTAATGCAACTTTTTTCAGACGCGGCGATTACACTTTTAGTAGATTAATTTTTTAATTTCTTTACTATTTTTAATTTGTTGTATACAGAAAAAAGGGTGTATAAGTATTTTTTATCATAGAATTTATTACAAATACATATAGAAAATTTTCTGAAAAATTTTAGCGAGCTTTTTTCATATTTTTTTGCCCGCGAATGCGGCATATGCAAGAAAAAAAAAATGAAAAACGCCCCCCGATCTGAAAACAGTTACTTTAGTCCCGCTTCATAGGTCGGAAAAACGCGAAAATCGTGCTTGTGTTACAAAAACAAATTATGGTCACTTTCTCTGTTTTCTAGTTCTGCTATCGTTAAAAGAAAGCTTTTTTGATTATATTCAAAGATTATATTATATACTTACTATTAAATATAATTGCGTGCTTTTGAAACAGAAAAATTATTATTATCTTAATATCCGTGGTCATTTTCGTATTGTCGTAAAATACCTTGTGTATAACTCGGATATATACAGTTAAATATATTTTGACTTTACTTACGTTCTTAATGAATATAGCACACAGTTTTAGAATTCATCACTTGAACGACGCAAGAAATGTAATCTAGAATTTTTATATTTTGAAAATGTTCGTACTTATAACACGCAAAAATTAAAAGGGATCTCTAGCGTAATTTATATTATGACTTTTGAATATATCTAAGCAATTATTTTGTATAAAATTATATTGTATATATCTAAGCAGTAAAAATTGAGAAAATGCAAAAAATTGTTTTGCAATATTTTCCACAAAAACTTACTTTTTATGTAATTTTCTTCCTTTTATTATTATTGAATCTTTTAACTGTACCTACTATTAAATTGAATGAAGTTTTGCTTATCGTATATAACGGGGTGTAGCTTTCGGCAGCAATGGCGCAGACGTTAGCTGCGTGCAATGCAATTGCTGTCGCGGGAGTCACCTCGAAATAATCGAGACAAGGTCTCGTTTCCTTGGGATGTGCTCGAGGCTCGCAGTGGACCGGCCAAGGTCATATATTGCTAGCTGCAGTTAACATGCACGAGTATCGTGAAGCGACACGCGTGCCTGCGGAGGCGTCGGGGATACGTAGTTTAGAGGAGACGGGAAGCGGGTCCGCAGAAATAACTCTGAACTCAGACGTTAGGTTTAGAAAGACAAGAATATATTGTATGCACTCGAAATATAATACACGAGCACACGCGCGGGTGTGCGGGACGCAAGGGAACAACGTAGCTAGAGATCGGGAGAGAGCTAGTGAGAGAGAGAGAGAGAATCAGAGAGCTGACACTTACGGTTGACGGTTCTCACTCGCTTTCGGGTATACTCGAGCCCAGGACGTCTCCTTCGCAGGCGAGTTGGCGTAGTCGCAGGTTGGACGGAGTCGAGGCGAGGACGCACGAAGAAGCCTCAAACGTAGTCGTGATGCCGTCACAGGAAGCACCGGTCACTCTCGCACACAAATTCGTGATCACAATATTACGGTGAATCGCACGACTTAAACGGAGTTGTCTCTCTTTAGCTAGCTCGAACGAATCTGTCGCGCACGTTCTAAGTCTCGCGCGCGAAGCTCTCTCTCCCTCTCCCCACTCACTGTTATGGTGTGCTCCCTCTCGCCGCTCTGCCGCTGCTCACCTGTAACATGTAGCTTATTTACATTAAATAATATAATGATTGTATGCTGGGGAGGTTATGACGAGTTAACAGCGTTCCTCGTTATACGTAATTAAATAATTGTAAACAATGTCACAAATATTAATTTGCATAAATACTAATTTTAAATACATTATTTCTGTAGCTTACTACAACACTGCTGTAAGTATTATTTTGATAAAATGATTCAAATTTTCTCATCGCTGCATTTTTCATTGTAGCACGTTAAATGATATTTTTAAATAGTTAATACAGGCTGTGTGTAGACATACATAATTCAAGAGCTTAGATTAAATGATTTGTTTATAAAATAGTATATCATATTAAATCTGTATTGGTGCTAGATTTTTTAAACCTTAACTGTTTTTAAAGCTTTCTGCTACTATACTCAATATGCAATAAGAACTGAAAGTATATACTCAGTCACAACATTCATCTGCCGGAATAGTTTTTAAGAATTGTTTATGTTGGATTTTTGCTAAAATCTGGAATAGTTTTTAATTTAGAAATATGCGTAGTTCTAGGATAGTTTTATTTTACTATAGCTGTAAAAACCCAAGCGCAGACGCTGCACCGAGTTCGTCGCCGAAATCGGCAGCGCATCTGCTCTTTTATGACAATAAGTTTCTCGGAGACGTGGTCTGTTTACTGCCCACGAAAAATACGTGCGACAAACACGGCAATTAGGGATTAGGAAGGAGCGCGCACTTCGCTAAGTGCGCGCTCTTTATGATACCCAGGTGAGCGGCGGGGGCTATTAAGAAGGGTCCGTCCGCTCACGCTTCGACCGCGTCGTCGCGTACCTGGATATCGGTAGCGTCCCCCCTGCGATCAGCCGTAGCACCGCGTCACCGAGGTATTGTAATACCCTCAGCGGAGGATAGCAGTTAGTTCTGCCTGAATCGAGTAAGCGAGCAGTTGTCCAGTCGAACGCTTCACTGACAATGCTGTGATACTTATATTCATTTCCTGTTTTAATTTTTTTGTATTAATAAATATACTTAGCAAAAGAAGCTATACCCTGCTTGACTATTTATTTTCAACAGTTTATTTTCTTAAGGTCTAATTAAAAAATATTTCTGGTACAAACCGACTGAGAAATATTTCTATATAAACGCAGGTATTTTGATTTTCAAGGCATGAAATAGTTTTTATATCGTAATAATTGGTAAATATGTGGTGGAAATTTAAAGCAAAAAAGTATTTAAAATTGAGAAAATCTGTAAATTTAATAATTATTACATATACAAAGAAAATTCTTAGATACTTTAAAAAATTTTCAGTGTTTTTCATATATTTTCATCAGTATTATAATTTAATATGTGACTTATTTTAGTTAATTTTGATCTAAAAAGGTTGGGAACCTTGCCAAACGAAAAGTTATCGGAAAATATGGATTAATTTGAATTTATTTATTTACCTGGGCTCTCTCCCATTCGTTTATATCTATTTATTTTGTGCAATATGGAGAGTGACTAATTTTATTAATATTATTTACTTTTTTACTGTTGCATGACTAATCATCTATGTCGTTTTGATAAACTAAATACAAATTTTTAAAGCATATAATTTCACTGCCGTTTTCCGCAATAATGATAAATATTCGTTAAAGCTTGATTAAAAATAAATTATAAAATGGAAAACAAAAGGAATAGCTTGGAAAGTCTGAACAATTTTTTTTAGAAAATATACATTTTTATTGCAAATAATAACGTTATTAAAGAACTTTATTATTTTCAAGGAACCCTAAGAGATGTCTTTATTTTTATCTGCTTTTTTAAACAATTATCAAGTTTGCTTAATCTTTTGGCTTGTTTCAATTTTCATTCAAATTTTTTAAAAATTTGAATGAAATTTGATTTCAAACGTGCAATACAGATAGGTCTTTGACCAAACCTTAAGCGTACAAAGTAATATTGGAAAAGTTTAATGTGATAATTAAATATGACGAAATGTGATTTTATGTGAATTTATGTGACAATAATTTTATATATTTGTTAGACTATATGCGACACAGTCCTTGTGATCTCTACTGTATTATTTGTTTTGCTTTAGCAAATAAAAACCTATCTATCTATCTATCCATCTATCTCTTTCTCTCGTTTACTCGGTCTCTTCTCTCGACCTAGCAAACGTCGACGTGCTCCGTCGACAGTCGAGAGAGAACTCTCGGATTTCCCCGCTCGTTCTCGCTCTCACTCTCCTCTCGTGCTCGTCGGGCCCGCGCTTCTTGCTGGCTTCCGATTGGCTGCCAGTCCGCGCGGATAGCAAGCTTTGATGACTGGCCGGCGTCGACAACAACACGTCGACACGCTTGTTTATTCCGCGTACTCAGAGCTTAGCAGCATCGAACGAGATTCCTCGTATCGACGCGGCTGCAACGTTTGCAACGTCGCAACTGTAAAATGATGCTGGACGCTATGAATATAAATAAATTGACAGATAATCAAATATGTAATTATAAAGATTGTTTAAGTAAATTAGTATGTGAAAAACCATCTCCCGATTGTTACCTTAACAATTGCAACAACTAACACTAAGATCAGTTGATTTTGTCGAAGAATTATATAATAAACTTGTAAATTTAAAACCTCACTCTTTTATTGCCAAAAAACAGTCAATTTCATCTCAGAAAAAAAATGAAAATTTCAGTAAATGAAGTAATGGACTTCTCCGAAAATTATGCTTATGTATCACAAAATGCTTCACAAGCATTTCATTTTAATAATGACCAATGCACAGTTGCCTATCATTTTTTATTACAAAGAAGGTAAAGAATTAAAACATCAAATTTTTGTCTAATAGTCTTAAGCATGACACCGCTGCTGTTTAAACAATTCAGAATCAACTGAAACCAATAATTAAAAAATATGTAAATAATTAAAAAAAAATAATTTACGTGACAGATGGGGCAAAGCACCATTTTAAAAAAAAATATCAAATAACAAATTTATTAAATCATAAAGTAGATTTTGGCATCGAAGCTGAGTGGCATTACACTGCTACAGCACATGGAAAAAGTTGTTTTGATGGCATTGGAGCAGCATTTAAACGGGAAGCTTATCGTGCTAGTCTTCTGGCGAAACCTACAAAAGCAATTTTAACACCTGAAGCACTTGTAAACTGGGCAAAGAATTTTTTTAAACTATTCAGATAGTTTTCTTTAGCAATACAGAACACGACAAAATGAAAAGAAAACTGAATAAAAGATTTGAAGAGGCAAAACCAGTCACAGGAATCTGAACATATCATGGTTTCATTTTATTATCTCAAAATTTATTATTAATGAAAAAGTATTCGAATTCTAAAAATGGAAAAAAATTGCTTATGTAACTTAATGTAATTGAATAATCAACATTGAAACTTTTGTACTCTTTATGTAAGTATTAATACTATTGTATACATGCTTTATATAATTACTATAACAAATATTCAATAATAATACAACGGACCTAAATACATAAGAAAAGCTTAGCCGCTAATTTTTTTACCACTTTATCGAGTAGTAACTGCGTAATACTGCATTTTTGGGCTGTTTTTTGAGGTTATGGATGGATGGTGGTCCCGTAACAGTCTTTAACGGGCCAAAACTAATGGTGTATTCGTCTTCAGCGGGAAAAAATACACGCGGCTAAGCTTCTTTCCTAATTTTCTGACCACTTTTGCGAGTCTCAGCCACGTAATAATGCATTTTTGGACTCTTTTTTGAGGTTATGGACGAAAGGTGACCCTATAGGCCAAAACTAAGGGTGGATTCGTATTCAGCGGGAACAATTACATGCGAATAAGTTTTGTTATTAATTTTTTCTCATCCCCTGCAAGTTTTAAGGACATATAAATTCTATTCCGTAGTTATATTCGTATACTGTCGGAGCTGCACCGGTCCACCATTTTGAATTTCGCAAAAAGGCCACTCAGTAATGGAAACTAGATACAATAAGCTAAATTTTAAGCCCGGGCAGGAATCATTTCGAGCCTCTGATTTTTGGACAGAGGGAGGTGGCCGGTTTCAAAAAGAATGGCCCATATACAGGGTGACCCAATTTAAACGGGCACCGCTCATAACTCGTCAGGGACAACCACAATCGAAAAAATGGTAGAGACCAAAGTTGTAGAATATCGAAGGGGCAACCCGATGGTGACCTTGGATTTGACTTTGAACGCGTTTTTCAAGGTCATTTGAAGGTCAACTTTGGATTTTTAAATAGGAACCCCATTCTTTTATTGCGGGAATGGAAAGAGCGGTAAATTTTACGTTCAGAATGGTATGTTCGGTTGCTGCACTGAAGGTCATCTCAATGTCCTGCAGCCAGAATGAAACCCCGCCTACGTAATTCCTCTAGCAACGCCAAATTAAAAAAAAGTGGTAGAGACCAAAGTTGTTGTATAGGGGGGGTGGGGGAGAATTGTGACCTCGAATTTGAGCCAGTCCTACAAGGTCATTTCAAGGTCAAATTATTTTTTTTCAAACAGCACCCACTTTTTCGACTCCGGAT
>QLSS01000239.1:67466-89390 GCA_024372645.1 Trichomalopsis sarcophagae
AGAGAGAGAGAGAGAGAGAGAGAGAGAGAGAGAGAGAGAGAGAGAGAACTTTATTCGCCTTCACGGCAAAATAGTAAATACATAAAATAAATATCATATATAGAATACACAGTTAAATACAATACACAGAAAGATACACGCAGTTATCAGATTGTTTTATCACAGTAGTCAGGAAGTTATCATTAGAATGTCATTGATATATCACAATTACAATTCGGATATTATTATGATCCCTGCAAAAGTGATAGCACCTCCGTCATAAAGTAAGTATAAAAATATTGCACGAGATAGGAGCGTCCGTGGCTCAGTTGGTTAATTTCCGGTGAAATCACTTGGATTTTTTCTGAGTTACTTTCTACGGGAAAAGAACCGAAGACTCCGGCTGTTTCGAGGCAGGTTTCTCTCCAGGTTACTCCTTCAGTGTAATTCCGGGTTTTTCCTGTCTCATAGGCATAAGCGAAATAGTGGTAGGGACCGAAGGTATGTCAAGAGTTAAGGTAGCCAACCCGATGCATTAGGCATGGAGCGCCGGCCTTACCGGTGTGGAGCTGGTCTAATACGGGATCGTCTTCGGGGGCCACTTACCATGCAAATGAAAGGGATGGGAAATTCGAGGAGTTTTCAAAGTAAAACAAATTGTATTGAAAATTTTGAATCTGAATTTTGAATCATCATTTTTGTTTATAACAATCTAGTCTAAAATACCAAAGTTATTGATGCAGGGAGAATTGATAATAATAAATACCAGGATAACATTAAATGATATAAGCGGTCTTGAAATATCAGCCTTGTATAAGTCACACGGGATACCGAAAACCGAATTTATACTAAATCTTAATAAGTGCTCAATTTATAATAAAATTCAAAGAATCATTTAGTCATAGGTGATTTTAATATTGACCTGCTAGACTGTGATCACTACGATCAAATTTTGCTATGTAATGTTCTTGATAAGGGATTTATTCCGGGTTTTATCGGTATTACAAGCCAGCTATCGGTAAAGCTAAAGGATCATGCATCGACAACATTTTCATTAAATCTCATAACATTAACACAGCCACATACAAGCTTAAGCATTATTTAACGGACCATTACCCGATTTTCATTGCAGTAAATAAGCTGAAGATAGTAACTAAAGAACCGTATGTTTTCTTAAACTACAAATAACTAATATATATTGCTAACTCCAGAAACCGAGACACAATAAGGTCGATAGCTCAACTAAATTTGGCTGTAAACAAATTGCTAAATGAGATCAAGCTATGGATAAAATTGTCAAATACAACAAAAAAGGCTAAAAGACAAAATGATAGAAAAAACTGGATTACAGACTAAATAATAAGATCATGTGAAATTAAAAATTTTTTGTATAATTTATGGCGCCTAAATGTGCAGAATCAACAGCTGAAAATACAGTATAAAATCTGTCCTAAAATCTTGGATAAAGTAATTACCGATAACAAAATAAAATCTACTATTATCAAGTACCCGATGGCAAGTATAAGTTTATATACACTGTGCCGTCGGGAGCGCGCCGCGACCTATTATACTTTGAATTTGCTAAATAACCTATTTACGTTTTACGAATCTGTATATTATTGTATGCGACCTGTTGTTGATGTTTATGTATGAGTATACAATTTTCATAAGATCTTTCTAATTACCGCCTTGTTTTGTTAAGAAAATTGCTCGTTTGTAAAATAATTAAGTTTGAAAATTAATTTTGCGAAATAAATTAATTTTTCGCCTCTCCGATTCTTTTTTTTTCAGTCAGTCAGTCATAGATGTAGGTATAAGTACATAGATTATTTTAATTCTTACAACAACAACAAAGTAGTAGATATTATATTTGATTAATTATTTTATTATAAACGTAAAGAAGCTTGATTGCTGTACACCCAACGGTAATAAGTTTGAACGGCCGCGCCATGTCTTATCAGGTTAGGTTAATTGATCAGCTAATGCGAGTGAACACTCTGCGCGGAGCGCGAGTGCTCAAGTTTTTTCTCATTTCACGGCTTGCAGCCGTTTCTTTATCGCTGCAAGGGTCGAATATGCATATGTATCCAAAATATTCTTATTCTCGGAAGATAATCATTCAGTGCAAGCCCAGCTGAGCTGATCGAACAGCAGAACAGTCCATATTCCAACCAGAATTTAGCAGGTAGAAAAGTCATACTTATATACTAATTCAGACGCCAGCTTCCTTTCTGTATTTTTTTAATTGTACCCTGGATTTTTTAACTCGATATGGTTCTATTTATAGCGCTTATTGAGATAAACTTGGTTTTCCTCCTAGCAAATAATTTCTCTGTTTGTTATTAACAATAATAACAGCTAATTCATGGTTTATTGAAAATATCTCAAAAACTACTGTACCTACAAAAAAATCATCGCGATTGAAAGTTGCTTAAATGCATAAATTATCGCATTAGATGTATTTTCGCGTTAAAGCAGTTTTTTCAAAAATGTAACTCCTGGCATCATGTACATAAAATTTTTCAACTGCATATTGTTGTAATCGAGCAGCTTATTACAAATAATTTGATTTTTCCAAATACTTTTTTTATTCATTATTATAAATAATAATGGTCATAATGTGGTTTTTTAACAATAACTCAAAAACGACTGCTCTTATTACGAATAAAGTTACTAAAACTTGTTGAAGACAAAGTGCATAAAGTATTATCTAAAGCATTTTAGTGCAGGTGTAGTAGATTGTGCAAAAATCAAACCTAATTTTTTAGCTATTTTATATACTGTAATTCAAATTGAATTTTTCTTTAAACATTTCTTTATAAGTTTATTTGGAACGTTAAAGGGTTATGTAATCAGTTCAAAAAAATACCTTTTACAAGGTAAAATATTGGCAACTATAAGTTATGGCTCCGTCATCACAAATCTGTATCTTTGTATTATGATTTTTATTTCTTCTTACAAATTTACGATATTATTTCTTAAAGAAATTGTCAAATGTTTGTAGCTTACAAAAGTTTCTCTATATATTCTCAGAAATATACATACGTTAGCGAATGTAGTGAACTAATTTTTGAAAAGGTGAAGCATTAAAGATCAGCAGGTAAGCTAGAATCATCATAACTAATTTATGAAAAGTAAGATAATTGCACTTTTTGAAATCATTATTTTAACACACACTTGCCGTCCCGTCGTCTTATGGTTTATCGATGAAACACTCAAATTATTGGTTTTGAGGGGTGTCTAAATCTGTTAAATAATATGAATCAAAATGAAGACATTTTTTATTATAGTCTAAGTTACAATATAATTTTATTGTAAAGATATAACGGGGTGAAGCTTTCGGCAGCAATGGCGCAGACGTTAGCTGCGTGCAATGCAATTGCTGTCGCGGGAGTCACCTCGAAATAATCGAGACAAGGTCTCGTTTCCTCGGGATGTACTCGAGGTTCGCAGTGGACCGGCCAAGGTCAAATATGGCTTGCTGCAGTATCGTGAAGCGATAAGCGTGCCCGCGGATGCGGCGGGGAACGTAGTTTAGAGGAGACGGGAAGCGGGTCCGCAGAAATGACTCCGAACTCAGACATTAGATTTAGAAAGAAAGGAATGTATTATCTGCACTCAAAGTAAGATACACGAGCACACGCGCGGGTGTGCGAGACGCAGGTGAACGACGTAGCTAGAGATCGGGAGAGAGCTAGTGAGAGACAGAGAGAGAGAGAGCGAGAGAGAGAGAGAGAGAGAGAGAGAGAGAGAGAGAGAGAGAGAGAGAATCAGAGAGCTGACACTTACGATTGGCGGTTCTCGCTCGCTCTCGGGTATGCTCGAGCCCAGGACGTCTCCTTCGCAGGCGAGTTGGCGTAGTCGTATCACCGGTCACCCACGCACACGAATCCGTAATTGTAATCTCGAGGTAGATAGCGCGACCTAGTCGAAGCTGTCTCTCGTCAGCTAGCTCGAACGAATCTGTTGCGCGCGTTCTAAGTCTCGCGCGCGAAGCTCTCGCTCTCTCTCTCTCTCCCCACTCACCGTCATGGTGTGCTCCCTCTCGCTGCTCTGCCGCTGCTCAACTGCTCACCTGTAACATGTAATTAATTTACATTAAATAATACAATGATTATATGCTGGGGAGGTTATGACGAGTTAACAACGTTCATCGTCATAAAGAATAGAATTTTAATACTGCGGAATTGGCTGAATTTTTCTTGTAGCAACTGAGCCTCATTAAATATGCACGTATGATATGTATGACGATCAGTAAATATTATGCACATCGTAGACTACAGGACGACGGGACGGCAAGTGTGTGTTAAAATAATGATTTCGAAAAGTGCAATTATCTTATTTTTCATAACTAGTAGTTATGATTGATTCTAGCTTACCTGCTGATCTTTAATGCTTGACCTTTTCAAAAAGTATTTTACTACATTCGCTAACGTATATATAATCCTCAGAATATATAGAGAAACTTTTGTAAGCTAGAAACATTTAACAATTTCTTTAAGAATATCGTAAATTTTTAACACGAGATAAAAATCATAAATAATACAAAGATACAGATTTGTGAGGATGGAGCCATAAACTTATAGTTGCCAACATTTTACCTTGTAAAAGGTATTTTTTTTAACTGATATTATCTACTATTATATTAAAGAGCTTAATGTCCCCGTGTGCCTTTGTAAATCCTTTCACATTGTTTCCCAATAACTTAACATCTAGGATATAATTTTGTTCTTTCATCATTATATCCAAGTAACAAAAATGCTAGTAGAGTTAATCAGTATCGATTGCATGAAAATGAATTAAATTTTGCTGGTATAGAATTCCCAGTAAAACTTAAAAGTATTCCGAAATTTGAAAAACTGAATAATATTTCAGTAAATGTATACATGCTTAGAAAGTATGGCCACAAATTCGAAGTAACACCTTGTCATATTACGACAGAGAAGAAGGAAAAACATGCAAACCTTCTCATCATTCAAGATTTTTATATAGATGAGCATGAAGAAAATAATCGTGCTGATGAAGGTGACATGCCTAAATATCATTACGTTTGGATAAAAAGTATGTCTCGACTTTTGAGTTCTCAAGTGTCTAAAACTCATTTAAAATCTTACCATTGTGAAAGGTGTTTACAAATATTTTATACCGAGGAAAGATTGAAAATTCATGAAAGCGATTGTAAAAATTTAAATAATTGTCGAATAAATTTACCTGATTGTAAGAATAATATTCTCAAATTCGAAGATTACAGTAAGAGTGAAAAGGTTCCTTTTGTTATTTATGCGGATTTTGAATGTTTATTGAAACCTACTGAGAATGAGAATGCTTTCCAACTTCACGAAGCATACAGCATAGGATACTTCATAAAATGCAGTTTTGATGATAGCTTATCTGGCTATAGATCATACAGAAGAAAAAATGAAGAAGAAGAGACAGCTGCAGCATGGTTTGTTCAAGAATTAAAGTCAATTGGTGAAAAAATTGACGTACTCTACAAGAATCCAAAACCAATGAGACTTACAGATTTAGAGGAAATATCTTTTCGGAGATCATCAACTTGTCATATATGTCGGAAACCATTCACTAGTGAAGAACTTGCTGTACGAGACCATTGTCATCTCACAGGGCGGTAAGATTTCCTTCTCGATTATATTCGAAATAAAGTAAACGAAATTTTGTAATTCTAAGATAGATTTTCTTCTTCTTCAGTTTCAGAGGTGCAGCTCACAATTCTTGTAATTTGAATTATAAGGATTCAAGATTCATTCCTGTGGTTTTTCATAACCTCAATTACGACACTCATTTTATTTTAAAGGAGATTGCTACTTCTACGTTGATGAGAGGACGAGTAAATTTAATACCTCACAATAAGGAGAAATATATTTCTTTTACAAAATACGTGGATGGCTGCAACATTAGTTTTAGATTCATAGATTCTTGGCGTTTTCTACCTTCATCATTGGAAAAGCTTGCATCATATCTGAAAAATGTACCAATAGCAGTAAAGGAATTTCGATCAGATGGACTTACAGATGAAAAGATAGATCTCCTTCGACGAAAAGGTGTATTTCCATATGATTTTGTAAATGGATTAGATAAGTTGACGACTACAAAATTGCCAGAAAAGAATGATTTTTATAATAAGCTAACAGATTCTCAAATTGCTGAAGAAGACTATAAGCATGCTGTCCAAGTTTGGAATAAGTTCAATATTAGTACGTTGGGAGAATATTCAGATCTTTATCTGAAAACTGATGTTTTACTATTGGCCGATGTTTTCGAGAGTTTTCGAGAAACATCTCTTAAAGCCTATGATTTATGTCCCGCTCACTTTTATACGACTCCTGGACTAACTTTTTCAGCAGCTTTAAAAATGACAAAGGTAGAATTGGAGCTTCTTACAGATATTGACATGCTAATGTTTATCGAATCGGGCATTCGAGGTGGAATAAGTCAGTGTTGTAATCGATATGCCAAGGCAAATAATCCATATATGGGTTCTTCATACGATAAGGATCAGAAAACAAAGACTCTCTTATATTTTGATATCAACAATCTTTATGGATGGGCAATGGTACAGCCTTTACCAGTTGGAAAATTTGAATGGATTGATTATGAGAAAAATCCAAGTTTTTTCAATACACCACCAGATTCTGATATAGGCTATTTTGCTGAAGTTGACTTGGAGTATCCTGAAGAAATACATGATGATCATAGGGATTTACCTTTTTGCGCAGAACATCTTGCACCACCTGGTTCAAAGCAGAAGAAACTTCTCACGACTTTGAATGACAAGAAAAGGTATGTCATTCATTATCGAGCACTTAAGCAGGTCTTAGATAATGGACTTCGATTAAAAAAGGTGCATAGGATTTTGAGTTTTGAGCAGAGGGCGTGGCTCAAACCATATGTTGAATTTAACACAGAAAAGCGAAAGCAAGCAAAGAATGAGTTTGAAAAACTCTTCTACAAATTGTTAATTAATGCAGTCTATGGAAAGTGTATTGAACGAGAGCGGAAACGTGTAGATGTGCGATTAGTAAATAAATTTACAGGCAGATACGGAGCAGAAGCACGCATAGCTCTACCAAATTTTCACAGTTGTGCAATCTTCGATGAAAATTTGGTTACCATACAGCTGAAGAGGACAAGTATTACAATCAAAAAACCAATATACGTTGGTCTCTCAATTCTAGATTTGTCAAAAACATTAGTATATGATTTTCATTATTCATATATGAAAAAACGAGTTGGAGAAAAATGCAAACTCCTGTATACGGATACTGATAGTTTAATATATGAAGTTGAGGATATAGATATGTATCAAATAATGAAAGAAGATGTACATAAATTTGATACTTCTGATTATGATGAAAATAATCAGTTTGGAATTCCACGTGTTAATAAAAAAGTTCCTGGATTGATGAAAGACGAATGCTGTGGTAAGATTATGACAGAATTCATTGGTTTAAGAAGCAAAATGTACAGTATTTTGATTAATGGAGCCGCGACAGTGAAAAAAGCTAAAGGTATAAAATCTAGTGTTGTAAAAAAATCAATCACGTTTGAAGATTATCGAAAATGCCTTCAGGATCTTGTTATTATAAAACGTGAGCAGTGTAATATTCGTTCAAAATTACACATTGTGCTTACTGAAAAACAGGAAAAAATTGCTCTAAGTCCACACGATGATAAAAGATTCTTATTGCCTCATAGTACTGACACTTTGCCTTAGGGACATTACAAAATTATGGAAGAACAGATGGCGCAAGCTGCTATGCAAGTAGAGGGAGATGCGGTGGAGGGGATTGTGGTGGAGGAGAGGGGCAACAATGGCGAAGGACAAAAAAGAGAGGGAGAAAGTGAGTGGGGGCATGAAGCAACCAATGAGAATGCTTCGCGGGTGGGGATGACACTTTATGCTGATGGAGGGGAACCAATCAAGATTGAATATGATGTTTTAGAGGAGTTTATGCACGAGTGGGATCCATCATTGGATAGGTTAGGAACTGAACAAGGAGTGAGAAATGATATATTACTAGAGGCTATGGAAGGGGCAGAAATTGTGGTGGGAAACGGGCTATATGAATGGATGAAACACGATGAAGAGCACATTCGAGAAATCGAAGCGAACAACCAACCTTGTGCAAAGAGACCAAGACTCACCTAACTCTAAAAATAAGTTCTATTTCTTAGTTCTCTCTCTCTCTCTAAATTCTCACCTACAAGTCATTTTTCATTAACTTTCATTCTTATTTTCACTTTTCAGAATGGATCTATCTGCACTCAACAAGATTGCTGAGCGCGAGTTCTTGCCTAAGAAGAAAGTCACGGACTTGGAAAAAGATCATGAGTACATGGTGACTGCACTCAAGGAAGTAAAGACGAGATTCGGCAC
Organism: Trichomalopsis sarcophagae; assembly: GCA_024372645.1. NCBI lineage: Eukaryota > Metazoa > Arthropoda > Insecta > Hymenoptera > Pteromalidae > Trichomalopsis > Trichomalopsis sarcophagae. The sequence goes on from QLSS01000239.1 coordinate 75,844, forward strand.
AAAGATCGTGGCTGAGATCGATGACAGCTTTCAAATATTTCTGCCCGGGAAGATCTCATCAGCAATCTTGAAAGATCAAGAATTTTTCAATAATCTCTCTAAAACAGCAAATAAACTTAGTTTATTTATAACATATCAGGGTGGAACTTCTTTTAAGTTCACCACATGCTAAAATAATGAAATACAAAGACTGATAATTGTTAAATACTATTTATTTATTTCTTCAAACTTGTGTGCAATTTATATGAATAAATACATTATTAAATATAATAACAATTGCTTTCTTATTTATTTAAACCTTCAATAATTTATACAATCTCATTTTTATCTATCCAACTATTATGCTCGTCACTAAACCCTAACCATTTAACATATACGCGTTTACCATTTTTCTTTAAAACTTTTTCTACTAAATAAATTTCTGGATACATAGTTTTATGAATTTCCGTTTCATAAAAGCCACCAGAGACGGGTTTATCATAATAATCTTTGAGGTGGTAAGTTACTGGATCTGTTTTTATAACTCGCGTTATTGTGAAAATTTCTGTTGACCAGTTTGGCGTATAACCTTTTTCAAAAACATTTTTTATCCTACTTATTCGTACTTTATCTCCTACTTTAAATTTAGGTTTTTTCACTGGCGACTTTTCATTTGGAAAATGTCTCTTGACATCTCGCTCATTTGCCAGTGTAACATTTTCAGGCTCGATTCCTGTTGTCCGATGTTTTCTTGAATTGTATGCTTTGAGCAAGTTAGGTAGAATATCCAACCATTTATAGCTTCCTTGTTTGCTGAATTCTGTCCACATTGCATTTTTTAACGTTCTATTGAATCGTTCGCATATACTTGCATGAAGATTACTATGCGAAGAGTATAAGTGTATATTGTGCTTTTTCATAAGTTTTTGAAAAATTGAATTGTAAAATTCTTTTCCTTGGTCAGTTTGTAGATTCTTCGGTACTCGTCCTTCTTTCAGTATTGACTTCATAGCTGTAGTAACATCATTACCACTCTTTGACTTGACTGGCACGGCCCATGCATACTTTGAAAATATATCTATGACAGTGAGTAAGTAATGAAAACCTTTATTCTCATTAGAATATGGTATCATTTCTACAAGATCCGCTTGCCAAGTCTCATCTATTCCACGTATGTCATATTTTCTTCTCTTGTATCGCCGACGTGCTGGCTTGTGCAGCTCTTCAGCTACTCTTTGACGTTCCATCATCGTTTACAGTAGATGAAAATCCATCTGGAAATTCGTCTATACGAACTTTTAATTGTTTATTCACTTCTTCAATGATATAATCAATGCCAGAGTAATTGCGAAGAGTTGTACTATAAAGATAACGCAATTTTGTATTCACTTCCAATTGCTGTTTTTCAACTTGCTGCTTATATTCTTCTATAACTTCACCAATTCCAGCAATTTTAGCAGCTATATAATTTATTTCAGTTTGTAGAATAACTTTCAGTGAGTGCAAGGTGATTGCATCGTTTGGGTGATTGGGCTGTCCTAGGTTGCAAAGTCGCTTATTTTCTAAATCAAAATCACCGTCCGGTGTAAAATTGAAACCGATGCCTGGAGGACCGCGACTCACTTGCGAGCCCTCAAGTTTTCTTCCAAACACATCGAGACTCATGGTAGTACTGATGCAAAGAAGAAAGTTGCATGTCAATATATATGCCCAGCTTCGCGTAATTCCTCAATAATCGACTGGATTTCATTGACGTGATTATTATTTCCAGCTGATTGTTCGGCAATCAATAATCGAAGTCTCTCAGTAAGCTCGTTTCGATCATCCCAATAGACGAGATCAATGGAAGAATTTTTCTTAGCTATTTTATATTTAGGTATAAGTCCTCCTCCGCTGCTGTTTACATTCTTTTTACGTGGAGTGCTGCGGAACATTGGTGCTAAAACATTCTTATATTTATTACTTCTCGACATTCGTATAGATTCATCTTTGCTGAATTTTTTCCGATGAGCATTTGTTGCTTCCAATATCTTGCGATAATTTGCACGATCTGCTGAACTTAAAAGAAGATCATCCGGATATTTTTTAAATAGTAATTCCATTAGTCCATTCGTTTTAGGATAACTTTCATTTCTGACTTTGACATATTTATCATCAAATTCAATTTCTGAATCACCAATCATATACACTTCATCAACCTTTCGCACTCCGTATATATTATCAATGGTTCTACGGCTTTTATCTAGCATTGATAAAAAGTCTTCAGCTGATTCATTTTTTCCACTCGCGGATTTAAATGTAGAATTGGTTATTGTGTTAAAAACATCATCATTATTATCATTATCATTATCATCATAATCATAAACGGTATAATCCATTAAACTCGATCGATCGATTCTCATTCGTTTTTTTTTACTGTTGTTTTGATCCAAAATGTGATTGGATGGTTGCTGTAGTGGGCTTTCACTTTTCATCTCAACAAGTTTCTCAAGTGGTGTGATGACTGGTTTTAGAGTATCACCGATGACTTTTTCAAAATCATCTTTCTCCTGTTTTAATAAAGTGTATTTTTTCTTAATAGCCTCACGAGCTCGCAAGAGCTCACTAAGAACATTCTTCTCTTTAGTGAAGTCTGACATGCTTACGTGGCGATGTCTACAACTGAACTGTAAGTTAGAGACTCATAATTCCTTTTTTATTGCAAAACAGTCAAATCCTTTTCTGTATCTACCCTCATTCATCGGTCGATCTTTGTCAATAACGATGAATCCATATCTATCATTCTTCCAACATTCAGAACAAAGATTCCGAAATTCGTTGAAAGTTAAATCGGTATTCACATGATCTTCATAGATATGTTTAAGATTTACATCATCTTGTCGATAAATTACTAACAAATTGACATTATCTCTAATGAGATGTTTTCCTATATGAGCATAAGATTGACATAGATAGAAGCTATCTACACTCTTATGTCTTCCCATACAGAAGAATGCTCTGACATTATCCTGCTTCTCACATGCCACATCATCAAAAATCATTATTGAATTTGGAAGGGCTTCATCTGGAGATACTACAGATTCATGCTCACTGAACGGAAGATATGATACTCCATCAATCGGATCCAGAACACTTTTGAGAAATTGATACTTTGGCTGATTCAAGGATTTAGAGTATACATACAAATTTTCAAACCTAAGACCATTGGGATGTGTTATTAAAGCCAATAAACTATTTGTTTTTCCACAGTTCGATGGGCCGCAGAAAACTGCTCGTATACTATCTGGTAGTAATTCCCCATGACGCTTTTTTCTCTTCTCTTTTCCAAAATCGAAATTTGTCACGGGGAGTTTGACGTTCTGCTCGGTAAAATCCATGTTCACTCAACAGAGTCAAATATAACATTGAGCTCTCGAAATATAAACGCTCGTTTTATATCATGAATGTCAGTTGTGAATCAACACTCGAAGAAAGATGATCATACACAAATCTCAGAAACAGCCGAAAGGCTATGGATTGCTTGATAAAGTTATCAATAACTTACCTGTTGAAATGCATCTTCCTGGATATCAATACTGCGGTCCCGGAACCAAATTGAAAAAGCGAATGAAAAGAGGAGATCCTGGCATTAATCCGCTTGATCAGGCTTGTAAAAAACACGACATAGCTTACTCCGATAAAAACGGAGATCGTAAAGCTGCTGACAAGATGCTTGCTGAGGAAGCTATGCAGCGTGTTAGAGCTAAGGATGCTAGTCTTGGTGAAAAAGCTTTTGCTTTTGCTGTTAGCAATGCTATGAAATTAAAAGGAAAAACTGGAATGGGACTGAAATTTAATAAGTTAGTGACTGCAGCTAAAAAGTCAATGTCAACAAGTAAAAGTTCTCGCAAGGTTATTCAATCAGCCTTGAAGGGCGCACGTCAAGCTGTTAAAAGTGTAGGTGGAAAGAAAAAAGTTATCATTCCACGTGTTCTGCCGCTTCCATCAAAAATTGGTGGAGTTCTTCCTTTTCTCATTCCATTGTTCGCAGGACTAAGTGCTACCGGTGCTCTAGCAGGAGGTGCTGCTGGAATAGCTAAAGCAGTTAATGATGCTAAAGCTGCGCAGAAAAATTATGAAGAAAGTAAGAGGCATAACGAGACCATAGAAGCTATTGCTTTAGGCAAAGGTCTTCATCTTAAGCCCTATAAAAGTGGAATGGGATTATTTATGCAACCTCATATCGGTCGTGGTCATCAAGTCAGTAGAAAAAAAAAAAACTTCGATTTAACTTTGCCAAATCGTGCACTGACTGACTACGATCTAAAAAAATATGCTCATATGATGGAAATTTCAGATTTCCGTGGTGTTTTCATGAGAAATAATCTACCACCCGATGGTCCATGGCGTAATGAATCAGCAGTGGTAAACTTGGATGATTTTCAAAATAGAGGCACTCACTGGGTTTGCTATCGCAAACGTGGTCCTGAAGTACTTTATTTCGATAGTTTTGGTGATCTCAAACCTCCCAAGGATCTCATGATGTATTTTAACGTGAAGGAAGTGAAATACAATTACAAAAGATATCAAAATTTTGACTCATTTATATGCGGACATCTTTGTCTCTACTTCTTAGCTGGGAGACTATAAAAGAGATGTTCGCAGACGAATAGATTCATTAGCATCAGATCAGTCATGGAAGATAGCTTCACTCTGAGTCTCTCAGGAAACTCATCTGTCTTAGAAGCGCAATATTTTCCTTCGATTGAACTGCCACAGCATAAAAATTTTGTCTTGGGATTAGTTGAACTTTTAACATTCAACTCTATTCCCAATGTTGACCATTCAAATAATAAACTTCATTTGAGCAAAAATAATATTATCACTATCCCTACGGGCAGCTATGAAATTGATGCTATAAATCAATTTTTACAAGAAACTTTGAAATCTAAAGGAATTGAATTTTCTTTGAAAGCTAACAACAATACTCTCAGAAGTGAAATTCTCTGCAGTCATCAGATAGATCTCAAACCTCGCGATTCAATAGGCCGTCTCCTTGGCTTCGCTCCTCGCATTCTCAAAGAGAACATTCAACACAGCTCTGATTTACCTGTGAAAATTTTGAGAATCAATGCACTCAGAGTAGAGTGCAACATTACTGCAGGTGCTTACATCAATAATAAGAAAGTTCATACAATCCATGAGTTCTTTCCCAGAGTGCCTCCAGGATATAAAATCTTAGAAGTTCCGTCTCATGTGATATATCTACCACTCAGTGTCAAGTGCATAGATCATCTACAAATTCGAATTGTAGATCAGGACGGAAATTTGGTGAATTTCCGAGGAGAAGAAATTACTATTAGACTTCACATCAAATCTGTATAATGAGTATCGTTTACAATTCTGGAACATATATAAGTCAGCCATCATGTCAACCAGTCATCAGTCGACCAAAGAAACTCAAACCGTTAACACGGAAGAGCATTCAGTTTCTGAAAAGCCTAGGACTAAAAGTTCGTGGAAAAAATTCACGTGTATAATTCTTTGCTGCTTCCAGAAAAATGGACGAAATTCTAAGCATTCAATCAGGTGTCGTCTTCGATGAGTCTATTGCTCATTACGAGGTACACGCCCATCAACCATACTCATCATTAAGCTTTGATAATAGTGATGAAATTCGTATTTCTATACAACATCAAGATCTATGCCTCTTACCATCACGTAGTTCTATCCACGTATGTGGGAAATTGAAACTAAAAGATGGTTTAACAGCACCAACTAAAACTAAATTCGTGAACAATGGCATTTGTCATCTGTTTGATGAAATTCGTTATGAAATTAATGCTGTGGAGATTGATAAAAGTAAAAATGTCGGTTTGAGCAGTCTCATGAAAGGATGGACTTCATTTAATTCGAATCAGAATAACATGCTAGAAAACGCAGGCTGGCTTGGTGATGAAGAAGATACCAAAACGTTTGTCGATGAAAAGGGAAACTTTGACGTAGCGATTCCACTGAGTATGATCTTGGGCTTTGCAGAAGACTATAAAAAAATTATAGTTAATATGAAGCATGAGCTCATTCTTACAAGATCGAGAAGCGACTTAAATGCAATAATCCAGAATGGAACTACATCATCTGGCGTAACTACTTATGAAGATTGTGAAGTAAAAATAACGAAGATAGAATGGTTAATGCCATATGTTATTGCATCAGATAAACAAAAAATCCAGCTATTGAATTTCATTGGTAAGGATAACCCCATCTCTATGTGTTTTCTTTCTTGGGAGATATTTGAATATCCTCTTCTTCCAAGCACGAATAAACACGTCTGGACAGTGAAAACTTCAAATCAATTGGAGAAACCTCGTTTTGTAATTCTCGGACTACAAACAAAGAGAAAAGCTACAAGAACTGCAAATGCCAGTAGATTTGATCATTGTGAGATAAGTAATGTGAAACTTTTCTTAAATTCACAATATTATCCATACAACAATATGAATCTCGACATATATAACAATCAGTATGCAATTCTCTATGATATGTATGCTAATTTTCAAAAATCATACTATGGAAGAGATCCGCAGCCGTTGCTGACAAAGCCTATGTTCATCAAGAATGAACCACTCATAGTTATTGACTGTTCACGACAAAACGAATCTCTCAAGAGCGTTCCTGTCGATGTACGTCTGGAGTTTGAGGCTAAAAAAGATTTTCCTGCTCACACTTCAGCATACTGCCTAATCTTACACGATCGCGTCGTTCAGTACAATCCTATCAGTGGGAATGTCAAGAAGCTCGTCTAGGCTGCACCAAAAAAATGGAGTATGCTGTAGACATGACTGGTTTCAAGCAAACCGAAGAAGATTATATTCTAAAGGAAATAGCAATCATACCTCTTAACAAAAATAGTGATCCTGTTTTTCTAATATTCAAAAATCCCTTCTCATGGAAAAAACTGTCAGACAAAATGCAGAGGGAAAACAATTGGCTTAAACATAATTATCATGGCATCAGGTGGAAAACAGATGGACATCAATACTCTCAAATTGGAAACTTGCTTCGTGACACTCTCCATGACGCATCAAAAATTTTTGTCATCGGTGCATTAAAACAGAAATGGCTTCAACGATTCAAATTTTCCGTCTACAACATTCAACAATATGGCTATCCATCAAAACCATCTTTCAAGTGCGTCACAGTTTGCACAAATCATAATCCAATCTACAAGACTGCCTGCGCACTTCACACTGTCAAACTTATGAAATTATTCTATCAGTCATGCAAACATTTGTAAGAAAAAATTAAATGAAAAAATAAATAAAAAAATAAATAGTAGAGAACACTATAGGCATTCTGGCTCATTTACGGTTTCTGGCTCACTTTGAAAAAGGGGGTGAGCCAGACTCCGTACGTATTCTGGCTCACACTGAGAGAGGAGGGGGTGAGCCAGAATCCGCATGAGCCAGTATGCCTATAGCCTATCTACTCACTACGATAACATTTGAAAAAATAATGACAAATAATTAAAAATAATAAGAAATAAGATCGCTTATCACTATATGCATTTCCAAATAAAAAGTATTCTTTGATTTTTCAAAAATAACGTAAAAGTGAAGGAATTTTACGTGATTTGGTGGGGGGGGGGGGGGGAAGTGGGGGGGGGGGGGGGGGGGGGGACTATCGCCAAAACGATTATATAATATAGGAAGAAATTAACAACTCATTGTCCAACTATTTTCTGTCTATTTATCGTAAAAGATTAATCTTAACTGGGGCAGAAATTCTTGAGATACAAGGGTGAAAACGTTGCGATATCGGAAAACTAGGCTGTCTTGTAAGGGCTGTAAATTTGGCTTCGACCAATGAGCATGAGCTCACCAAAAAAGGAATTGAAGGCCTTTCTGAGACGAAAACTTTAAGAAATTTTTTTGCTCAGAAAGCCTCAAAATTAAAGTATGTCAGTACTGCGCGACCGTCCGTCCTATAACGCGAAATATGGTTAAATAAGGCCCTGAACCCCAACTTCGAGGACTTCGTAGATACGTTAAAACCCAAATAAACAAAACCAAAATAATTACATCTTTTTCTACTATATTTGGACTGTCTTTCCTGAAAATTCGAGCTAGATTGGGGCAGATAGACCTGAGATATAGGGGTGCCAATATGGCTATTTTGGAAAACTAGTCTGTCTTCCAAGGTCTATAACTTTTTATTGGAATGATAAATTTGAGATTTTCAAACGGAAAATTAAAGATTTTTCCAAGACGAAGATTTTAAGACTTTGAGAGCTCAAATCGACTACAAAACAAAAAAATGGCATGAGATCGAAGATACGCAAAAAGTGCAAAAAACGAGTGTTTACGTTTTGCCCTACAGAAAAGGCCCCTTTAAGTCTGAGGTTCTCGGACTTTTTTTGCTAGAAAGCTGACGTTATAACGAGAAGATCCCTATTTTTGGGTTAAAAATATTGATTAGGTAACCCTGTGCAAATGTTTGAAAATAGCCATTTTTTCACGATTTTCGAAAATTCAATAATTTATCACGGGAGCTAGGGGGCACCTAGAGGGCTAAAATTTTAGAAATAGACGTTTTTTCTAATGTACTTTAACATACAAAATCGGCGGGCTGATTGGGCGAACCCCCCCCCCCCCTGACACATATTTGACGAAATTTATAGGAATGACCCATATGCTTATTGTTCCGGATGTAACCGAGGGCTACTAAGGATAAGAGCAAGGGCATCGTATTTATTCTATATTAATAATGTATTTTACCTATTAGTAAATTTACCTAACGTTTCTCCGTCATTTGGCTCTCTCATATCTCTCAGCTCTCTCAGAAAAGTTAAAGGGTTAGTCTGTGACTGCCAGGCCAGAGAGTTGACTGGTGGGAGGCGTTCGCGCGGGCACATGACTGCGTGTGTATAGCTATAGATATAGAGTAGCGTGCGCACTGCTTCGAGTCCCTTCGGTAGTCCTCGGGAAAGCGTCTTTGTTTTAGCAGGCCCGACTTTTCGGCGGTGAGTTAGGAGATTTCAATAAAGTTATAATATCTGATCAACAATGTTTTCACAGTTTATTTTTGAACCTTAATGTAGTCTTGTCCCATACACTTATAACATGACAATATATAGTTTTTTTTTTTTATAATAAAACTAGTTTTGACGCACGAATGGCCGAAAGTGAGAATTTTAATTTGGTTAAATCGATGAAAACGCGGTAATTTGCTTTTTTCTCCTACGGGGGCTATTTTATGGCAATTGATCTACGGTAGTTGACTCATCGTAAAGTAATACATGGACAACCATGTATAGAAATCAAATGAAAGTAGTTTCGATTTACCAATGGCCAAAATATGAATTTTAGGTCGTTTTAATCGAGGGAAACGCGGTAATTTGCGTTTTTCTTCTAAGGTGCTCGTTCTATGGCAATTTGGCTACGGTAGTTTAGATTCAGCGTGAAAAAATATATTGGTAACCACTTATAGAAGTCAAATAAAAGTTGTTTTGAAGTCCAAATATTTGCTAATAAGCATTTTAAATATAAATAACACGATTTTAAGTAATAATTTGCGTTTTTCTATTAAGGTCCCTCTTCATACTCTATATAGATAATATACTAATATATCTAATAAAGGGAGAAAACTATGGTCTTGTTGCTCTATTAAATCTCGGCGAGGAAACGATATTTTTAGATACCGATGATACGAGCTCCAGCTGCAATTCTTTAACAATAATCCAGGAAAAATCTTTGAAATTTGCATCTTCTTAGAACTGTATAACCTTTCTCGTGCAGATTTTTTTGCCGATGTGCATTTTTTTGTTGTTGTTGACAGTTAACCCAAAAGTCCTATGAAGATGCAAATTTTAATGATTTTTCTTGATATTGTTAAAGAATCGCAGCCGGAGCTCGTATTTACGGTATCTACACATCATAATCTGTTGTTGGTATTTTTTGAGGTTGAAATATCATTTCTTTGCCGAGATTTAATAGAGCAACGAAACCATTGTTTTTCTCCGTTTACTAGATATATTAGTATATGTATATCAAGTGTGGAGAGGTACCTTGAGGGGATTATTCTATGACAATTTAGTTACGCTAGTTTGATTTGGCGTGGAAACAAATTAAAACAAATGTGCAGAAATTTATTTCATCTATTTTTTCGAAGCTTCGCATGTTAATTAATTCATTTTTATCTACAGTTTCTATGTTCGGGCACTATATTTGATTGCCAAGACTATTTTTCCCATAATCTAGAATACTTCATCTTATAGCTTACCAAATTTCATTATACTAGCTTGTTTCTACTGGGAGATGAACGATTTTGTCACGAAAATCCCAAAACACCTGCTTGCAGCGGTAAAAAATTATCTGTTTTCTCCCATATAAAAAAAATAAGTTTGAACTTTTTTACACACGCTTGGAATAAACGATTTTCTACGCTACTTCCTGTCATGAAGGAAGGTCTGTTTTATGCCTGAGTTGTGAAATACATTTTGTAGTTCACTCACTTGGACAACAAAACGAACTCCTTTGACTGAAAATTCCGACAATACCATGAATTTTCTTGACTGAAAAAAACTCTCCTCGTACTCATGTTTTGGCGCTGTCTCTCTTTCACAGTTTACACGACTCTTAACAGCTAAGTCACGTAGTGCTGATTTTCACACAATCTTTGTTTGGCACATACTTACACACACGTGTACATCGCTTTTCTCTCTCTCTCTCTCTCTCTCTCTCTCTCTCTCTCTCTCTCTCTCTCCCTCCCTCTATCCCCTTCTCACACTCATTATCCTCTTAAATAAGCACCAAAATAAGTAACTATTTAGCTTGCTTATGATGGCTCAGGTGGAGACTGGTGTGAGGGAATTTTCTACTAGAGTCAACGTTACGTCTTTGAAAGATTATTATGGTTATTATTTACGTAACTATAATTATCGTTTTTTATTATTAAATTATACACTCCCTTATGCTTTTCTCTTAATAAAATTGATAGTGCATTATGCAACCAGGGACGAAAGTCGTTTATTATTCTCGTCGGTGGGTTTACTGTAGTAGTTTACAGTAAATTGACTTTAATCCTGCATTGCATATAGAACTTTATTTACGACTTAAATATGTAGCCACTTTGTTCCCTTAAAAAGTAGGACTTACGCTAATACAAATAAAATTTTCAAAAGTATCTAAAATTAAATTTTTTTATTAATTTTTTTTGAAAATGAATTAATCTTCAAAAAAAAAAAAAAAAAAAATGAAACATTTTGGAAATCAAGAATTTTTTGTCCCTCACTTGCGAGAATAAAGTAACTTTATTCCCTCTTTTGTAAGAATAAAGCTTTTTGAGGAAATAATGTTAATTTATTCCAGCAAATGCGGGACAAAAAATATATGAGAGATTAAAAAGCTACTTTATTGCCGCTTTTCAGGTAATAAAAATGTTATCATAGTGAAATCGCGAATAAACAATATTATTAATATATAATCTTGTTTCGAAACACTATATATTATTTTGATTTTGTATTTTTTTTATATTTATAACATATATTTACTCTATGCATTTGTTAATTATAGGAAGACCTTCAAGTTCCTTGGCCTTCAGTTGCTGCAGCATTAGATAATTCGATACTGACGAATACTACTGTAACATGTATAAATGATTGTAATAGTTTGGAATTGCATGCAAATAAAAAAGTTATTCAAAAAGAAGAGAAATCATCAAGTAAAGAAACTTTTGATAATGTTACTCGTGTACAAATACCAGTCACCTCTTTTACTCCAGATGCCCTTAGACTTTCAACGCCTGTAACCTCACGTTTAATGAAAAATGTACACACAAGTCAAAGTTCGTCAATTCTTACATTTCCTCAATTACAATCCATTCGTTTTGTACAAACTAACTTTCAAACTACAATTGAACAGAGTTCATCTGAATCTCAAATTCACGATTCCACTGGCATATCACAGCAATTAGAAAATAAAATCAATAATTTTTCTCAAGGATCTTTGCTATGTTGTAATCAAAGAGATCTTTTTAGCGTCGACGAAGGTACAGAAAGTGAGTTGCCAGTAAGAAACCAAAAGAGCGTAAGTGGAAGTACTTTTCAACAACAAAATATGTTAACACAAAGTACGGTAGTGCTTCAGCAACAAACATTGCTCCCATTACAACCTCGCCAAATTATAACTGCATTGCACCCTCAGCAGCCACATTATCCAATGATGATGAATATATCAAAAACTAATCGTAGTGCAGGAATTAATAACATTCATCGATCTTCCAAAAATGGAAATAAAGATCATAGCAATGGGCGACCCCGTAATATAACCAAAGAGCCACCAGGTGCAGTTAACTTAGAAAGGAGTTATCAAATATGCCAAGCTGTAAGTATTTTAATGTTTTATATGTTCCGAATAATTGTAATTTGTGTTTAATTTGCATATAATCTAACAATTGCATGAGTATCATGCTCGAGATTCATCTAGAAGGTTCTTTCTATACTTTGTTTATGATGTTATACCACTTTTTTCAAAGTTTGCAATATTTTCCACCCGATTTTTAATAGATGCTTAAACATGTGTCGGTGCACGAGCAAGCACGATCTCACATTCTTCCCAGATTGGGCGAGTAACGCTCTCGCAGTAGGCACACAGCTCGCTCTAGGTTGGTGGCGCTGCTCTTCCACTTTTCTCTCAATCTAGCGATGGTTTGGATATCGAATTCATGTGTTTGTTAGTTACGCGTGACTTTATTGAATTATCGCGTGAGCTATTTACATCATAGATGACGATGCGCCCTAGCCGGCAAGTACAATACGGACGTAGCCCGATATTGCAAAAGGTACTTAACAGTACTTAGACTGCAACTCAACCTTTCTGGCTTACGGGGGCAGTTGTTTGTTAAATTAGCCTGGTAAGTCGCATTCACTGTGCCAGAGCTTCGCCGTGGCTATACCTCTGTAAGCACAAGTAAAATAGGCAAATGCCTATTCCTCCGGCCAGTGTAAGGAAACTTACAAATTAGCACTGTACATAAAACACTGAAAACATGAATCCGCTATTGAGCGATTCAATCACTACACTTACACTGAAACTTAAAATAAGACAATAAACACTTCTCGCCGTTGCTCTCTGGAATGCAGATGGCTTTGGATAGGACCTTGAGTGTGCTCGCGTGGCCTCGAGAATTTGTTGCGTTAAAACAAAGAGTATAACAATGTGTTGAAGAGTTAGTTCGTATCTGCTCGCGCTGCGAGACTTTGCTCTTTGGAAAGATGAATTTTCGACGGCTCGTGCATTTGAAACGACGCGAGAAAAGAAATGGTATTTACACGTGATTCTCTGCGCGCATGACTCTCGCTCATACAAGCTAACTTGAAGCGTATGTGCGAGCAGAGCGTCCCCACTCGGCTGACTCAATATAGCGCACTACGTATCGCATTTTCTCTTGCGTGTGTGAATGAAGTCACGTGGGAGAAGCATAGTAGTAGCTATTTTACTTGATGCCCTGGGTAAAGGATAATAAAAACGTTTAATAATATGACCGGGAAAAAATTACTTTTTAATATAAAATTAAAATCGCAATCAAAT
>QLSS01000239.1:94390-114626 GCA_024372645.1 Trichomalopsis sarcophagae
AATTCTGATAAGACCATCATTGAAAACGTAAGATAATATAAAAAATACGGCTTGGAGCGAACAAAATATTTCATTTGATTATGTTTTCATGGGAAGATATGCAAAACTACTCAAAAGGAGTCACTTTAGTAACTAAATTGTAACATAACCAGCTAAAAACGTGAAAAAATGGCAAAAAAATCAGTTTTTGGCTCAAATCGAGTTGTGCCACCATTTTTAAGGAAAAAACGTTAGTGCCATCGTAAAGAACGGGAAAAAGTACACAAAAAAAGTCTACTTAAAAAGTTGCACCTCAAAAACAAGGGGGTCAAAATATCGATTGAAAACTTTAATAATTTTTTTAGATCCGATATTTGAGGTTATGTAATCCCAAAAAAATTGCAGTTATTCATGACGTAAAAATACACCAATGTGAATTTTTAAAAAAATTTTTATCCTATAGGGACTTCAGAAAAAAATAAAATCAAAAAAACACGTTTATCGACGTTACTGCGCATGCGCACTAGGCAGAGAGCTAAAAATTTGGCTATGGGAGTTTTTTTTTTATCCCCCATCGAATGGTATATAACATATATACATTTTCCAAGGGGGCCATTTCACCATAGTAACCCGGCTATAGCCTTTGCGTCGAAAACTAATTCATTTCAGTTTTGTTGCGACGACTATATTGTGTGTTTGTGTGTATGTAGGTGTGTGTGTGTGCGTGTGTCCTTGTGTGCATATGTGTGTGTGTGTGTATTATCGCTTGCGACAAAGACTATAAATTTGCAGTTCCGCTGCGAAGACTAGTACATTTCTCATTTCGTATACGTTTGATTCTCTAGCAACAAAACTATACAAAATTTTCCAAAATTTTCCACCCTCTATTTAAGTATTCACTTCTATCGGCTGTTCCCGAGACGGCCACATTTTTCTAATTGATCAATATATAACTTAACTCAACTTAACTTAAGTAAGCCCTTTATTGACCAATAAAATGTTGTTGCTTTATTATGATTAAATGTAATAAACTGGACTTTGGTTGATTCATCTCAGTTCTTTTTTATCTCTTATTTCGTTGCAGAATATATCAAACTCGCGTAACCTTTTACTTTTTTAAAAGATAATTTCTTACCTAGACCTTGTCATCAGCCACCCTGTACATTAAGACGCCGTCCACGTATGAACTTTGTACCTAGAAATAAAATACCACGAAGCGCATCACGTAGACTTTGTCATCAGCTACCATATACTTCAAGACACCGCCCTCGAATGATGTATTTACCTAGACATACAAAGTACGGAACGCGCCACCTAGACCTCTTCATCGGCCACACCGTACACCTAGACACCGTCTTCGAATATTCATTTATCGTCTCCATTTATCTCGACCAAAATTGCAGATATCATCTTGTGATATGCATGTGCGTCATTTCATATTCACAAACACATAGAATTAAAAAAAGATTACACCTGCACAAATAACTATTCACAGCATTCCTTTGATCTCGACCAAAACTGCGTATTTTATGTTGTGATATTAATAAATACTTACAGCATTCGGCATTATATATCACGAACACAAAACTTAATAAAAACGATTATATCTGCACGAGTAATTATTTGTAGCATCTCTTTTATGTAAATCGAATCTGCAGATAACATTTTGTGATATGCATGAATACGTAAATCGTCATTTCATATTCACAAACAAATTACTTTAAAAAAAAGTTATATCTGCACTAATCGATGCATCCCTTTTATCTGGACCAATTTTGAAATAATCTTTATTCATCTATATATATATATATATATATATATATATATATATATATATTATATAGTTATTTTGGCTATACTCCCCCCCCCCCACTTCTCCCACCCCCACCACAGCCCCCCCCCCCCCCACAAAATAACGTAATGATCGTTTATTTTTATGTTATTTTTAAAAATGTGTATGCTCCCCACAGCCCTTTACACAGCAATAAAATGAATTTTGTAGAATTAACTTATTTAAATTACATTGTCAAGATTTATTATATATCTATAAAATAATGAATGTGAGACAAAAGAGGAAATGTCTTATATAAAATTGTTTTTAAATGTATAGTTTTGCATGTTACATTTTTAAATAGCTACTCTGTAGGAGCTGTACTAGAGTATGTACATTATTAGTGAACCATTTTCATTTTCAAATTTGGATTAATAATTGATTAGGGTTTTTACATCTACATATAATGTTACATATAATTGTCCATGAGAAAATAATGGTTTTTTTAAATGTAATCCTACATTGTCGAAACTTTGACCTTAGGATTTATTAATAGGCAAATGCTAAGACTAAGGGAAATTATTTTCTATATACAATAAGTGGTAACGAAGATGAAGGTGAATTTCCAGTATTTAAAGTAATTACCGGTATAAAAACTTTATTTCCAATGTTTTCTATAATTTCAGCTTCTATGCTGTACTTAAATAATTTCGTAATTTTTAATCGTGTTCCATTACATAAACCTTCTGTTATACTTAAGAACATAATAATTGCACCCATTTTCTAATTGAATTCATGTGGTGGTAATCCTTTATGAATGTTATTTAATACTTCAATCGGAAAATTTATATAAATATTATCATCAGATTTGTCACCTTTGTACACCTCTGTATGTTGCAGTATCTATGCTATAATATATTTTTTCGTCGCTATCCATTTGTCTTAAAATTTTTTTTATTTAAAAAATACGTGTATTCATTATGAGAAGCGAGTATTACACTATTTAACGAAAAGTGAAATTTTTTACCAAAAATTTTTGAACATATATAATTTGTTTTCCATTCATTTGGAATGTTAAATGTTGTAATATTTCCTTCTCCAATTTTTAGTAACTATTTTGAAAATTCTTTATAACATGAACGCATGTTTATATTTAACTTCAAAATATGGAAATTTGACCAAAGGTACGATGATTTTATAGTTTCTGCTATAATAGTGTTTCTATTACTATTTTTTAAAACAGGGAGAATTCGTCAAAAATCCCCCCCTAATACTATTAATTTATTTCCGAAAGGAATTTCGATATTACATAGATCAAATTAATGTTTTGAAAATCATGTTCTAACAAACCATTGAAATAGCAGTGTCTTTCTATCAGAGATTAGAGGAGAGATTGCCGATGCCGTGTTAAAAATGCGTGCCGAATTCGATCATGACGCCACTTGCGGCCTGCAATCGAACTATACGCATCTAGAAAAGGAGCGTAGGGGAAGTATATGCATCCAGCGGCAGTGGAGGAGAAGGGAGAGGCGCTATATATTCTTAGGTCCACCTCCGTCCGCCACTGACGCGGCGGAGGAAAAGTGACAAACGGCGACTGTCGAATTTGCGCATCCACACCTCGCGGTAGTTTCAACCAACGACAAAAACTATTCGGGCATATTATTGGAATAAAAAGAATGTTTAAACAACAACATAAGTGTAAAAAAATTAGACACAAACAAGTTAAGCTTAAGCTTAAACAAAGCTAAATTAAACTAATAAGCCATCCCAGCCTCCCGATAAAGATAAGCTACTTTCAGTTTTCATATACCAACGACAGTCGTGGCGGCGTGGTCTACGTCGTTGCTTGCTATTCTTATGCACTCGGGTTCGAGTCCAAGTCTCAGCAAATTTTTTTTTCTACTTGCTTATAAAATATATAATACAATTTTAAATAAATTTAAATTATCTTATTAGTACGATAACGTTTTATAAAATACATTGATATTAAAAAAAAATTATTAATTTGTATTCCTATAATTCAAGAAGTAAATTATACCTATATTTATTGCAAGCCCACCGTATACTTTCCTAAATTGAAATATAATTGCAGAAGCAGAACGACATATTGCGTTATTATTGTATACTGTATATATTATCAGCAAGTAGAAAAAAAATTTGCTGAGACTCAGACTCGAACCCGAGTGCATAAAAATACCAAGCAACAACGTAGACCGCACCGCCACAATGATCATTGACGAAGAAAAACTGAAAGTAGCATATGTTTATCGGGAGGCTGGGGTGGCTTTTTAGTTTAATTTAATTTTATTTAAGTTTAAACTTAATTTTTTCGTTTTTATGTAATTGTAAAAAGGTTATCGTACTGATAAAATAATATAAATTTATTTAAAATTGTATTTTTTCGTTACCCATAAAACTATAAATAACTGTAGTTACACATTGTACGTCCCCTACGTACTAAAAGAATAATAATATTTCTTATTGTTTTTACGCATTATAAATATTTTATAAGCAAATAAAAAAAAATAAAAAAATTTGCCGAACCTCGGACACGAACTTGAGTGCATATAAACACCAAGCAACAACATAGACCGCGCCGCCACGATCGTCGTTGTTCTATGAAAACTGAAAGTAGCATATGTTTATTGGGAGGCTGGGGTGGCTTGTTAGTTTAATTTAGCTTTGTTTAAACTTAAGCTTAACGTGTTTGTGTCGGTTTAACCATAATCCGTCTTACGTCTAAAAAATTAAAGTTTTTAATTATGAGGGTTGATTTCATAAAGACGATCATGGCCACTGACCTTAAGTGCTTAGAGTTAATTGTTTATGGATCATATTCATCGCGTAAGCCCAAATCTTACTTTGGGACTTATATTATTTTTCCTATATGCTCTGCCGCGCCGCGGCCCGCGATGTGATTGTGTACTCTCTACTTCCCGCTTCGCCGCTGCTGCTGGTGGGGAAGCTAGTTGCGTACGGCCGCCCCTACTTCTCCTCCGATGCTTCTAGATGCGTATAGTTCGGAGCGAAAACCGCAGGGCGGCGCTAGCTTACGACTTTATATCGCACGGCACGCTTTCGCCCATGATCATCGGCAATCTCTCCTCTAATCTCTGCTTTTTATGTACTGTAATTTATATTTCATGCTTAGGATTATTAAGACATGGACTTGTCTCATTGTGAGGTTTATGAAGCATATGTTTAATAAGTAATTTCTTAAGTTTTTCATTATTTGAAATTATTTCAGCAGATATAAATTTATCAATTTGTTCTGAGGTTATTAATATATACATTGCTTGCTTCATATATATATATATATATATATATTATATGAAATTAACTTAATATTTAATTATAATAGTAAAATTTTTAAATCTTTGAAAGTGTTTGGATAATTTTTTGTATATTTGCAGTTCTGACATTTTAATATCTCAGTATTATTTTTTTATAACATAACGTGCACTTGATAGTTAATAGTCATTGTTGTTGCATGATTTTTGTAGAATAAGACTTGGATAGATTTTTCGGTATACTTATATATATATGTATATACATGTGTTCGTGTGTGTGTGCGCGCGCGCGTACGCGTGTGTGTGTCAGCAGTCTTAAATTAGATAAAATGCAACTTAAATTTTAAGGAAAATATTGGCTAACTTAAGAGCTTCATTTTATATTTAATAATTTTGTACATTCATTTAAATAATACACCAAGTAATAAATAACAAATAGTTTTAAAATTAAAACCACAACCAAAACTGGGGGGTTGGCGAGCGAAGCCCCAGTAGTATATATAACACACACACACAAACACTAGTGGGTCTTATATATATATATATAAGGATGCCCTGACGACATCGAATCGAACTTCGTACTTTTTCTTGCTAGTGCTTTGCTATCGTACCACTTGATCTAAATAATGTACATATCTAAGATTTCAGAAACGAATTTTCATTTTATTTTCTCAACTTCGACAAACATTCAACCTTTTTTTATAATCCATAAAATTTATATAGAATAAAATTTTGAAAATAAAAATCATATAGAAACTAAAATGGGGGGTTGGCGAGCGTAGCGAGCAGGGGGGCGAAGACCCACTAGTGTTTGTGTGTGTGTGTTATATATACTACTGGGGCTTCGCTCGCCAACCCCCCAGTTTTGGTTGTGGTTTTAATTTTAAAACTATTTGTTATTTATTACTTGGTGTATTATTTAAATGAATGTACAAAATTATTAAATATAAAATGAAGCTCTTAAGTTAGCCAATATTTTCCTTAAAATTTAAGTTGCATTTTATCTAATTTAAGACTGCTGACACACACACGCGTACGCGCGCGCGCACACGCACACGAACACATGTATATACATATATATATAAGTATACCGAAAAATCTATCCAAGTCTTATTCTACAAAAATCATGCAACAACAATGACTATTAACTATCAAGTGCACGTTATGTTATAAAAAAATTATACTGAGATATTAAAATGTCAGAACTGCAAATATACAAAAAATTATCCAAACACTTTCAAAGATTTAAAAATTTTACTATTATAATTAAATATTAAGTTAATTTCAACTATTTGTTATAATTACTATCGTAAATTATTTCTAAGTTAGAAAATAAGTTGCGTATAACAGACTGATCATTTCAATAATTTTTTAACCGTGTTTATTAACAATTATTTAAACGATTCGTCTTTTACAAAGAAGGGAAAGGGCGGGTAAAACGAGGCATAGGTGAACACGATTTTTCTTTGAAAACCATCTACAACACATACAAATTTCAATCAGGAACATTATAAACAGTATTTATACCAGATTGTTTTAGCAACATTTTTCTAAAAAGTAAATATGAAATAAATTTTCCATTCACAATATTTATAACTTCATTTATTTTGAAGATCATAGTCGAAACATCTTTACTAATAATATTAAACTAATTCATAAACAACTGTATTTCAACTGTATCTTTTATAAATATTCATTTTTTATTTGTAAATGGCACAAGCGTCGCCATCTGTCTCGGGGACAGAGAACCTATCTTGGCCTCTCCCCGGGAAATTTAGTTAGAGTAGAGAGTCTTCAGACCCAAGCGTAGGAGGAGCCCTCGAGTTTTTTTTTTACAAATTTTCAAACGCACTCAGTCCACATCACAAAAATTAGTCCAATACATATAAACGCGCTCAATCCGCATTTTCATACATTTATACCTACGCGCTTTGTCCATGTTTTTTCTTTCTCAATTAATATAAACGCGCTCAGTTCGCAATTGTCTATTTGTATATTAGCAACCAAATTCTTTTCTTTTATATAAACACTTTATAAATTTTACAAAAAGTCTCAAGTTACTTAATCATTTCGATGCCTCTCGAATCTATCGGTCCAAACATTGTACAAATTTGATATAAGTTTCGCAACTTTGTGTGAGATTACTACAAAGATCTACAAGTAACCACCCACGGCAGTCTACAAACAGAAGGTTTCATCAAACTAAGTTAAATCTTAATATTTATTCTACTCTCTCACTTTCTTTTGTATTCACCACTGTATGAATCAGAATCATTTTCTAACCGCTAAAAATTAGGAGCCAAGTGTCGGTTGGCTAACAAACTAATTCTCATTCCTACTATTGCGAATTAAAAATAAAACTATAGTATCTGTAATTCACACGGCCGATCAGGAGAAATCATGTTTATCACAGTGCTGGATACGGACACTCAAAATCGCGATCCGTGTCTTAGATCCTTTTGCAAAATAAAAAAGAAACTTGCCTTTCCAGCGATTGTTCAGGACTTGCTCCTCTTTAGCAATCTGCTCCAAGGTTAAGAAAAATCTTAGTAAATAAAACCAAATTACTCGCATTATTTAAGTTATTTTCGTTTTTTAATATAAATTGGCCTAATAAATTTAGCTATCATTCTTTTTCTGTATTAAAAAATTTCCCCCGAATAACCATTACTCGCGACAAGGTTATCTTTACCTATTTGTGGAAACGCAAGGGTAAAAAGGAGCGACACTGTTTTTAGTCGACTTGGCGCATCCTACAGAGGCTCACTATTGCGAGTATGCAGATAAGCTGTGCACGCGAAACTAAACGGATGCACAATTAAATGGAAAGGAGACGAATTCAATAACTCCGAAGTTTACTGTGACAAAACAAAACTATTCTTTATTCGTTGTATATGAGCGTAGGAGACTACGGCTCCGTCTTGCTGTTCGAAAATAACTGAGTTAAACTAGAAAACGCGCAAGTTCTATAACACTAGCCCTCTGATGGATGAGGGGCGAATTACAAGGCCTGCGTCTGCGTACGATGCCGTGATCTGAACTGGAAGCCGGGGGCCGTCGGGAGGGGGGCCTCGGGTCCGCATACTTGCATCCGCGACGCAAAAAACTGAGGGCGAGGTCGTTCGACCGATTGCGGACAGTTCCGACCCTGCACTAATGAGGGTTTTATTACTCAAGTGCGACGACATTTGGCGAATTACTACAACTACTACAATAAAACTGGCGATAGTTGCAGATTTGGGATTTCCCGAGGGTTGGGTTTTTACGAATTCGTTTAGACTGATGCACGCGTATAAAACTAAATCAAAATACCTACAAATGGTCACGTACATACTTTAACGTCTCAACAGACACTTCCTGGAGATTTTCTACCGAGAGAATTTCTAGAATTAAAACGAACGGATTTGGTTCAAAAGGACTGAATCCGACGTTACAGTGATGTCAAAAGTCAAAACCTCACTAAATTTGTAATTAATACATCGGTTTAAAGTTTAAAGTTTAAGATGATAGTTTTCCACACCACCCAAGAGGTAATGGCAGAAGCACATTATATTAAAGTCATAATATAATATACTTCAGGTGCCTTGTTTTTTTTTTATATTTTATTCTATAAAAATTACCGATAATTTCATATAATTTCATGACACGATTAAATTATATAAAATATGATTATTAGTAAAAATGAATTTTGTTCTAAAGTTTATGTATTTGAAAACGAAACGATTATATCTGATCCATTTTTATCAATTAAAATTTTTATACAATAATCTAAAAAAGAAAAACGTAAATCATCGCCTAGACCCATACAAGAACAAAAGTTTTTAAGTATGCAAAGAATGTATAACTATATATTTATACATACATATCTATGCCGTTATAAACCTGTGATGTTTTTTGAATATGATTTCTAAACAATCTAAATTCTAAACTTCTTTCATGTAAAAGTGTTCAAATAGTTATTAAATATTTACAAGTCAACTAAGTATTATGTCATTTCCTATAATTATACGAAATAAACTAATAACATTATCTAATAATTATTTGTGTACCTGTTCTATATTGATTTCTGTTTATGTATTGAGTATATTAAAATTATCGAAAAAATAATTTACAAAGAAAATATTTTTGGTAATTTAAATGTTGATATAATTGATTCATTTTTAAATAATATTTATGATTATGATTTTAAATGTTCTGAAAAATAATAATTTATGTAGAAAAAATGTATAGTAATTTGAATTTTGATGGAAAATATTAAGACGATATTTATGATCAATTATGAAAAAAAAACAGAAAATCTCTTATATGGTTTTTTATACAAAAAAATAAAAATAAAAATTTTGTTTACTTAAGATTTTCTACCAGAGAATGACGGATGACTATGCTTTCATCGTTGACTGATGTTAACCTACATACTTTCAATCTGTAAATTAAGTTGATCAATCATATAACAAATAATTTAAATTGTTCCCTGTAGAAATTCTTTGGTCCAAATAATAAATTAAAATGTTGAAAAATTAATTATTTTTTGTAGATAAGTGAATATCGTTGCTCCGTACAAAGACTAGCACAGTTCCAATTTTTAAACGAAAAGTAGTACAACTCACGATTTGCCGCGAAGAGTAGCGCAGTTCAGAAATGCGGTCAAGAGTAGCACAACTCGCGACTTTATATTACTTAAAATATGAAGTATTTTACGTTTTTATTGGGTTATCTTGTTGGTCAAGTTCATGAAAACCTCGGACAAAGACAGACAAACCTCAAAGTTTAAAAAGGTTTCGGAAATTTAAGAAGGTTTCTAAAAAAAGTGAATAATTTAAAAATATGTTTGTAAAATATTATTGTAATTGTAAAAACAATTTTAAATTCGGTTCATTTTTATAGAAATTGGTGGTTTTAAGTTTGAGTTGTGCTAGTCTTCGCGAGGAATTTTGAGTTGTGCTAGTCTTGCATAAAATGAGTTATGCTATTTAAGTTATGCTAATTTTTTAAAAGTTTGTTGACAACTTCGTAAATATTGCAATTTTATTAACTATGAACCGTACTACTCTTCGTAGGGACTGACGATTTATTCGTCCTATGGCAACACAATTATAATCACGCGATCGTTTTATACATGATTTTGTTTTTGATCAAATCTATAACATTTCGGAATTTCAATATATTCAATATTTTTCACTATTTTATTTAATCTAAACCATGCTGTTAAAGTTGTTTCCGTGTTATGTAATGCTTTTAACTCTTTATGAGAGAGAGAGAGAGTGAGAGAGAGATTAGATTAAATAAGGTTTATTTCTGTACATTGTGTTGTACAATTCAAAATAAATACAGTACAAGTTATAATTTGTGTGTGTGTGAGATTATATATATGGAGTAAATGAGAAATGATATATATAGAGTGTTTGTGAGATGATTATGAATTTTCAAGTGTAAAAAAATATTCTTTAGCTAATTGTTTGAAGTCTGACATGGATTTAGTGTTGTGAAGGCGTGATGGTAGCAAGTTCCAAAGGTATGAGGCGCTTATATGGAATGAACCTTTCAGCGTCTCCGTCTTGAAAGTAGGGATGTCTAGAGGCTTCACCTCCCCCCTCATAGACCTGTGCACGACGTGAAAGTCAAGAAAGGCCAAGATGTAAGAAGGTACAGCTGTGTTAAACAGTTTTCGTAAAAAACAGGCTGCAAAGTCCGGCAGTTGTAAGCCATGACAGTTCACGCCTGTAAGAAGAGATGTGCTCGTCCCTCCTTACACTATAGATGTATCGAATTTCCATGTTTACGAGTCTCTGGAGTTTTGTGCCAAGTTCTTGGGTCAGGTCACAGTATACCAATGAGCAGTAGTCGATGATTGGAAATAGGAGTGCTTGCACAAGATGTTTACGCAACCTGAGATTGGTACTTTTCCTGAAAAAGTAAAGCCTATACATTAATGAGTGAGCACGTTTTCATAGTTGTGTTACGTGTTCTTTTCGCAGTTTGGAGTCAAACACCAACTCCAGATTGTGCACGAATGATTCATAGTCGACCTGGGCTCTCCCCTATGTTGATGTAGGTGTTAGCAACAGTTGGCAAAGTATTAATATAGTAGGGGGAGCCCAAGACGATTGCCTTAGTTTTGAGGACATTAAGTTTATTTAAGGTGATTTTAAGGTCTGATCATCGCAATGTGACCCGTGAGCAAGTTCGCATTAAAATTACAGACTCGTAGACCTTCGGACAGAGATACCTTAGAATCAAATGAAGACATGGCGGGTGAGCTTGATGGTGGGCGTGGTGGAATGATGTGTGTATGCTATAGCCTCATTGTTGAACGACGTTGGCAGCGGGCGGAAGCCGGGCTTAAAAGGTTTCCAGCTCGGCGTCGGAATTGATGGCTGTAGCAAGCTCGTTGTCGTCGTTACAGCGCATGTACAATCTCCCTTCCCTGACGGATGTTCAGCAGCCCTGCATCCTCTTGGCCTCCAGCCCAGCCCTTGTGCGCAGCTTGTGGACATCAGAGGGGAGCAGCTCATTGATGTTTATGAGCCCTCGATGGTCAGGGCTCAGAGCTTTAGCTTCCTCCAGCGTGGCGACTAATTCGCTGGTGTGTAACTTGCGCTTCCAGGCTTTGGCAATCACGATCGAGCGAACAAGCGCACTTGATGATAGGGTAACAGCAAGTGGTGGCAGTCTGCCGTTATCCCCGGCGGAGCTGTTTGTAGCATCAAGCCCCCCCATGGTCCTGACGGGTGCTACGTCACTTCTAAGGACCGTGGGGTCAAGTGCGTTTACTACTGAGAAGGCGAGGAGATGCAACTAGGTTTCACGGGTGTAGTGTAAGCCCGTGATAACGACAGCACAGTTCGAGGTCTGCTCCTGTCGCCTCTTGACCTCGGCCAGTTCACTGCGCAGGCTGCTGATCTCCGCAGTGTTGGGCAGAGTGCTGCCGCTGTCCTGCTACATCATCGCGCTTGCTGAAGGAGCAATTAAGAATAATACAAAATACTGTGGATCTGAATAAGTCTGAACTGTGCTACTCTTTGCGGCAAATCGTGAGTTTTGCTAGTTTTCTTTTGAAAATTTAATCTGTGCTAGTCTTCTTACAGAGTGACAATATATCATATTATAGATGATTCTTTCAAAAATCTTAGCGATAATTGATATTAGGGAGATTGGTCGATAATTAATTATGCTGTGTTTTTCACCAGATTTGTAAATCGGAATTACTTTGGCTTGTTTGTTCGAATAAGGCCACAGATTCAAAATATGTGTTAATGGTTCCGCAATATAGTTCAAAATTACTTTAAATTTTAAGTTATTGATTATAGTTTTTCCTACTGTCGTATTAGCAGGTTTTAGAAAAATAGAATTTGCAATCATCTCGGGTAGTTTGAGTTCGGCATTATAAGGTTTTACAATATCATCACTCAATTTATGGCTCATCTCACAGAAAAATTTCTTTATAATTGCCGCTATCTCTACTTTGTTTCTGATTTTATTATTATTGATCTTTATATAACTTATGGCATGATCATTGGATCTTTTTTTACTGTTTATGATTTCCCATAGTTTTTTTTTATTGTTAGCATTTCTTTAATTAGGCATTTATCGTATCTAAATTTGGGCTTCTCTGAAGTTTTGGTATACGTTTTGAATTTATATTTTAGGGGTTCATTATTAATATCCATTTACTATAAGTTATAAAAGAATTATTTGGTTTTGCATAATTTTAATGACCCAACTTATTCTACTGCTATGTTTACGTTTACTTGGTTTTGATTTTGATAACTTCATACATACATTCTTTAATTTCAGATAACACATTATCTGTAGCTGAATTGGGCTCCTGCATCGAGATAATTTTATTCTAGTTTCTGTTTTCTGCAATGTTTACTAATTTTTTATAATTTAAGTATGTTGTTGGTTTGTTATCTTTAATTTTCATTTTACTGTGTGCAATACATATATAGGGTGTCCCATTTCAACTTACACAGCTAAATAACTCAAAAAATTGCAAATCATTAAAAAAATCTTTCAAATAAAAATTGGTGGGTATCGAAGGGCTGAACCAGCCATGACCTTAGCCATGACCTTGACCTTCATCCTCAAGGTTATTTGAAGGTCAACTTTAGTTTTTCAAATGAAAACAACAAAATTCTACGTTCGGATAGGTATTCATGTTAGGGGTCAAAGTGATCCCTGAAGGTCATTTCAAGGTCGAATTTCCGCTTGGTGCAGATAAGCTGGTTAATCATGATATTGCTGTTTGAGTGAAAGAATGCCATAGATCGGTGACTTCGACAATCATATATAACTTATGCATGAAATGACGCTTTGCATGACCCGGCCTCTCAAGGGACAAGTCTGTACAGCCGATGTCAAGAACGTCAGCGGGCCTTCCGGCTCCATTTCTTTGGCTCTGAAAATGGCCGATTTGTGTTCGTGTAGCTCTGAAAAGAGCTAGCCAATGGAGTAATTATACCCCTCAAAAATTTATTCTTTTCGGTACCAAACCCACTAGTTTTTGATGTACAAACAGAAACCAATTTCTTAACCTTAATTACAAAACTTTTTACATTTAGACTGCACAGATCGATATCATGGTTTTCCTAACCTTAAAATTGATAATCAACTACACCATTCTGTAGGAAAGGCTAAAATGAAGATACCCTAGTACCCCTAGTAACCAGTCGTCATAAGTAATTTTCTAGCAGTTCTGTTTAAGTACAGTTAGATTGGCTGTATTAAAATGTTATCGTCGACTACCGTCAGATTTGGTTTCGAGAGCAAAACATATTTTGATACGTATACCTGAAACTGTCTTTAATAAGCATACTTCAAACAAAAAAAAAAATGACTTCAGTAAGTTCTCATGGTTTCCATCGGACTGGATTTTTGATGCGGTAGGAACTTAGTTAAAGTAGATGTAGTGTCATATTCTTGATTTGCTTTAAAGTGAATCATAATTTTTTGCAGTCAGTCTGTAAGGTTTATGCATTTTTTTGAATATTTGTAAACCAGCATTAACTAATCTAATAAAATTCTTGTGAGTAAAATGGCAAATTATACGCCTAATGGAGTAGTCGACATTCTCATATTGCAATATTGTTTAAAAATCTGCATTTCCCATACTGTACATTTT
Source organism: Trichomalopsis sarcophagae (assembly GCA_024372645.1). Taxonomy (NCBI): domain Eukaryota; kingdom Metazoa; phylum Arthropoda; class Insecta; order Hymenoptera; family Pteromalidae; genus Trichomalopsis; species Trichomalopsis sarcophagae. Next base: position 108,555 of record QLSS01000239.1, read on the forward strand.
AGTATCAAGATTGCAGGTTAAGCAGATAAGTGGGACTGGGACTTAGTCTGGAGTCTTTTTTTTTAAATCACTGTTTACAACTGTTATTCTAGACTTATTATTGAAATGTTCACGGTGGTACCGAGCACTTCCTCGAGGACATGTTAGCACATTCAAAGCCACCGCTCCTCAACGAATCGTCGTAAGTGTCTGCGAAGGATTGGAGCAAGAGGCAGCCTAAGAAGTCTACGCTTAAGGACATTGACTAAGCTGTAGTTAGTATTTCGTTTGCAATGTTGTTAAATCTCATGATGACATGTTTGAATCATCATTTATCGGTCTTAATAAGTTAGTTGTTGATCTTAAATTACTTGCGCATTTTAAGTCGTAAGCCACTCTCTTTCCAAAATTTTCAAAATTTTTTAAAAATTTAATTTGTTTTGAGTGTTTTTGAGTAGTGGGAGAGAATAGCTATTCCCTATCGCACGCTCGAAATTAACAGTTTGCCATTCACTATAGATGCATGGAAACGGGTCGTTTTATGCACTTCTTAAGAAAATGTGTATTAATAGGATCCAAGTATCAGAAAAAAATTAATTTGGAGGCTGGTTGGTTAAAAATTGTTACCTCGGTCAAATGTTGTCTAGGCTTGAACATAAGAGAAAATCACCTATTTCCGATTTTTTACGAAAATCAGCGATTTTTCTTATTCTTGGTATCTTTAAAACTTTTGGTAACTTTTGATCCGAGTGGTCGATTTCAACCATCCAGGGCTCACATAATAGCCCTTCTTTTCAGTTTTGATGTTTTAGATTAACATTCCCAGTTTACTATCAGCTATGGCTGGTCCATCAATCATGGCTGTTTGTTCGACCTTTTTCGTTTCCGAATATATGCTCTGATCGAAAGTTATAAGGATTTTAAAAATAAGAAAAATCGCTAATATTTGTGAAAAATAAAAAAATAGACGATTTTCTGTCATTTTTAAGCCTAGACAACATTTGATCCAGGCAACCATTTTTAACTTAGCAGCCCTCAAATTGAAGCTCTTTCCTAATACTTCAGTCCTAATAATACACACTAACAGGGTCACCTCGCTCTTAACGTCGCTCACTTGATTAGGCAGATATATTTATAGCTCTAAAGAAAATTAAAAAGTAATAAGATTATCAAGTGGCGCGGTAGCGCCACGAAGGCGAGTTTGAGAAGTAGATGAAGCCGCGAGGCCCGTGACACTATTCACTTCTATATTGGGGTCCAGATTTTTCATGATGCAGAAAAAAATGCTTATTGTTACTGTTCGTAAGATTTTTTGGCTTATTAGTATGTTTTCTGAACTAAACTATGATTTCCAACAAAAATATTAGTGAAAAGGCTGCTTATATTTATAATATGTGAGTATATAATCCACAAAGGCTAAAATTACGTTTTTCTTCTTCAGCCCGAAATGTGAAAAGACCGTTAAGTTAGCCGCAAGAAGTGTTAGGACCGTGAAGTTGGCCGCAAAGCTATATACAGATGACAATTGCTTTCTTAAGAAAATATAATAATATATTATGATATTTTGAATTAAGAGGTTGCCAGTGCATGCTCTGCATTCTGGAGCTGTAACAGTAACTAGCTTGCCAGGGTAGCCTGTGACAAGTCTAGGTAGCGCGTTCCGTGGTTTTTGGTGTCTAGGTGTAAAAATTATGTAAGGGCGGTATCTAGATGTACAAGGTGGCTGATGACGAGGTCTAGGTGGTGCGCTCCGTGGTTTTTGGGTGTCTAGGTGTAAAAATCATTTAAGGGCGGCGTCTAGGTGTTCAGGGTGGCCGATAACGAAGTCTGGGTAGTTCGTACCGTTGTTTTTGGTGTCTAGGTGTAGAAATAATTCGAGGATGATGTATATTAGAACAATTAGTGATTTCATCTTAGTAATAAAAATATTACAAAAAAGCTGTGGTCGAATGGTGCTAAAGATGCTTTGTTTTACGACTTAAGGTTAGGCGAGTTTGATATATTCTGCAACAAAATTACAGATAGAAAAGAACCGAGATCAATCAAACAAAGTCAAGTTTATTATATTTAATCGTAATGAAGCAAAGAAAAACTCTCAAGATAATTGTGTTGCTACGTCACTTGTCATGCCCGTTTTATTTTGTTTATTGGTAAACAACTAAATTTTCTTTTTATATATATTGGAACGTCATACAAACACTATCAGTACAATTAACTGTTTTTATTACTGTACATTATCTTGTACAAATACATTTTAAAAGAATAAGAAAGAAAGAATATTCATATTATAAAATTGTGATAGTATGTGGTAAAGATAAATGAGAAAACTCGGTGGATACAAAATGAATTATGGTATGAGGCAAATGATTATACAAAAGTGATGAGGAATGACTATGTGTTTTCAAAGTTAAAGAAGTATTACCTTGCTTTTTGTTCAAAGAGTATAATAGAAGTAGTGTTGCCTATGTGTGAGGGTAATGTGTTCCAGAGATATGCGGCGCTTATATGCAATGAGGTCCTTAGCGCCTCCATAGTGGAGGTAGGGATGTCTAGGGTTGTCACCTCGCCCCGCGTAGAAAGGGGTGCAACCTGGAAATCAAAGTAGACAATAATGTAAAATAACTTTGCTGTGTTAATGCTAGGCTTCCCCTATGTTGATGTAGGTGTTAGCCTTAGATGATAAGGTATTGATGGTTGGTTTTAAGGACGTTGAGTTTGAGATGGTCACTTGCAGCTTAGCTTATTATTCTATCGGCATTAGCACGCATCTTCGCGGAACAAGAATCGAGCTCCTCAAGGTGGCATTAATGTAAATTTGCAAGTCATCCGCATAGATCGGATAGGATACACCGGAATCTAAACTGAAACTGATGTCGTTTACGTATAATGCAAACAGTAGAGGTCCCAGGACGGATCCTTGTAGCACTCTAGTGTTAAGAGGCCGGAAGGTGGATTTTTCGTTGTTATCGCCAATAATGGCCTGTAGCAGCTCGTTTACATTAATAAGTGAGTGTGCCAGTGGCTGAAGGACATATGCTTTGTCGATGAGTTCTCTATTTACTTGACTGGAGTGAAGCTTACCATGTTTAATATTAAAACCAATCAAGGAGTGCATCAATACTCTATATTATAGGGATACTGCTAGCGATGCAGTGGAAACGACAGTTTTGTTTATAAATATACCATGTCACGTGTGTACACACGTCACGGGTTTCGAATTACTATAAGAAGACGAGTAGAAGAGTGCAATGTGGTGGCGGCCGTGACGCGACGACAGAGTGTCTGCCTTGCAAGCCAGAGGATCTCGGTTCAAGCCCGGGGTTTGTCACTTTTTTGTTGCACTCTTCATTCGTAACAACCAACATTTTTCACTCTACGACGAAGTGACGGGCAAAGTTGTAGAGATGGAGAGAGATTGAGACATAGATATAGCTATAGCTACTCGATTATGGTTAGCCAACGAACGTGCTAAAACCGTCACTTTGGCCAACCGTTTACCGTTGGTAAGCATTTCTACCAGGGCATAAATATACGCTAATGAATCTAGTAAAATCAATTTTATATATGTCAGGCATCAAGCATTAAAGTTTAGCAGGTGAGAAAATCAGCTGACAAGTGGTTATTAAAAGAAAAGTTTACAATTTTCAATAATATTATTTTAATGCACACCTGCTGTCTCGTCGTCTTATAGTTTAACGATGAAACATTCTAATTGTTGTTATTAAGCTGTAAATCTGTTAAATTGTATTAAAATTACAACATTTTTTTATTAAAATCTAAAAGGAGCTTTGCTTTATTGTAAAAACTTTAAATATATCCGTGAAAGTTTAATAATAATTTGCAAAAATAATAAATATATTTGGAATCATTTTTGCTTTACGACTCTTTCTTTACCACAAACTTTTGCATATGGATGAAGTGTTTTATTGAATGTCCCTGTTTTTATTGAAAAGGCGATAAATGTGCATATTTGTGTGAGGAATGCTCGTTTAGTAATCAATAAGTTGTTGTAAGTCAGTACACATCGTAGACTATAAGACGACGGGACGGCAAATGTGCATTAAAATAATATTTTTGAAAATTGTAACCTTATTTTCAATAATCACTAGTCAGCTGATCTTATCTCACCTGCTGAACTTTAATGCTTGATGCTTGACATATATCTAATTGATTTTACTACATTTATTAGCGTACATTTATACCCTGATAGAAATGCTTACCAACAGTAAACTGTTGGCCAACCTGACGGTTTTAGCACGTTCGTTAGCCAACCATAATGAAATGTCGAGTTATTTTCTGCCAGGGTGGAGACCAATCTTATAGTTGCTAACATTTTACCTTGTAAAAGATGTTTTTCATAATAGATTATATTTCTATATGATATATACAAAAGTTACTTTAGGTTTCGTATCTTGATATGTGTAATGGTTTTCAACAGATTGAAGGACCTCAACTTTTCGCTAAGTCATGCAAGTTGCTTATAAATATAACGTGGCTCGATGGATTTTGTCTGTTTTTTGTTTTAAATTACTTCCATAAGTCCTCTTCATCATCATTAAAGAAAAACTTTATTCCTGGCCCATCTTTATTTCCTGATTGAACAATCGTGTCATCAAAATATCTACAATTGAGAGCATTTTTAAATAATGCGATAGCTAATGTTTTAACACCATCCGCTGAAACGGTCCACGATTGGTTAATACGCGAACGCGAAGGATTCGAGACCCGAGGTTAGTGAAGCGGGAGAGAAGCACATTCAAAGAGCAATAACAGATAAATATCTATTGAGTGGACAAAAGACCTCCCTATCCTCTGTAATGGCCGAGCCACCACAGGAGAGCTGCTCGTGTGTAGAGGGAGATGAGTAGGGTATTCTCACTACGCATATCCCGCACACTTAGGTAAACCACGCAGCTATTAGACTGATGTGTGAGGTACTACCATCTCACCATGAGCCGAGAACCAGATGCGACACCTAAATGCAGGGTACTACCATCCTATTACGGGTGACACAACTGATGGGGGGATGGGAGTGGGTAATGCTAAACAAGGGTTGAAATAGTTTATATGTTTTAAATATCTTTCATTTATTCATTTGATCATTCAATATTCAATTATAAGCGATGCTAGATCTCAGTCTACAAGGAGAGGGAGTGTACTGCACGCATACTCTTCGAGAGCCTGGGGCTCATGGACTACTAGGTATGGTGGAGACCGGAGCAAGCAGCGAGTACTACCATTCGCACGTTGCTCAGTTGAGAGCCAGATCATTAATGCTCGCTGCTGGCTCCGGTGCTTCTTATATACCCGGGATGCTCCCTTTCTCCTGTGTTATCTGCGCGCACGCCATGTAGACTATTTACATGTAGCTACTAGCACCACTTGGTCGGTAACTTGCCTACGCCAGGCAAATTATCTGTTGCTGTTCTCTTATCCCCCGGGCTTGGCGTGCCATCTCACCGCTGTGTATCTTTTTGATAAATTTAATATAATAAGCTCCTTTTTTTCATTCTTTATAGGTATCGTCTGGATGCGCTTCTCAACCATGTCCCAAATATAAGCTCCTTGTTTCGAAGCATCTTGTAAAAATTTGTATTCGAGATGACTCGATGTTATCAAATAAGTTTCGGTTTCCGTGTTATATTACCTATCTTCGGCGATAAAAAATTTTCTTTAAGCCATTGACTATTTCATGTAGTACATCATTTTTTAACAGGTCATATTGTTATGATACCTTACCAAACTGCATTTTATGATTCTTCCATAGACTGGAAGATATCGATGAATTTTCTGTAATTAATAATACATAATATGATGATAACACTCCTCATTACAGGTGAAGTATAAAAAAAAATACATTTATGACATTAAACTTTGCATTTCCTTGCCTTCATTAATTTTAAATTGCTTCCTCCTAGAGGAAGCTTTGTAATAGTAAAATTGAGTTTCGTAAAAACTTCTAGAAAATACTTTGTGGTATGTTCCAAGTTCAAATCACATGTTTTTAGAAATGTCCGTATGGATGTGTGTGTGTGTGTGTGTGTGTGTGTGTGTGTGTGTGTGTGTGTGTGTGTGTGTGTGTGTGTGTGTGTG
>QLSS01000239.1:145099-156888 GCA_024372645.1 Trichomalopsis sarcophagae
CGCAGGCAAGCCGTCAAGGGCTTTGAGACGGCTTTCAATAGGGCCAACCCTATTCTCGATTCTTGAGACCCTTTCAGACACGGTGTTCTGTGCCTGAAATCTTGCGGGCGACTGGTTTCTGGAGCCCGCAATCGAAGGAGGTGCCTATTTGTTCTTCTTGGGCACACCCGTTACAGGCGTGCCCTTGGTTGACATATTTGCTGCTGCTGCCGCTGCTGATGTCTTGGCCCTCGTCTGCGTGGCCCTCGGCGTGACGGTGACATACTCCTCCGCACAGGAGGCGCAGGCGAACGTAGCAGTGTCCCTCACCATTATGGATCTTAAGCTGACACACATGGAGTGGAACTGCCGATTGCACACCTCGCAGATCTTCGTCGTTCTCCCTTTGGCAGATTTACCACATCGAGCACACGTGGGCAGCAACTCAGCGTTTTTCTCACCAATTCCGCTCATTCTTGATGTTATTAAGTCTTCGTCGATAACTTACTGTGATTGATGATGTTGCTGATTTTCTTCCTCGTACTCAACAGGTGGCACCACGGGGATCGCTTTGAGGAGAAATAGACGCCGTGCAGCAAGAGAAAAGCCGTGCGAGTTTGCAGGTTAGGTTACAGCATGAGATGTTTGAGCAGGAAATTAGCGTTGAAAAAAGTAGCAGCCTCCAGTGATTATTAACTCACGATGAAGGTTGCAGAAAAGCGCATGCAACGAACTATAAAAACAATAGGCCCGAAGGCAGTGTGGGGCAGTAATAGGTCTACAAAAGATAAGCAGAGCAAAGCAGAACTATTGTACTCACGTAAGAAGAGATGAGATAAGGGACTCAAACTATGCAAGAGAGACCAGAGAGCTACTTAAAGAACAAGGAGAAGCCTTAGAGCACCTGACCGACGTAGGAAGGTTTAGAAGAGGGTCGCTTGGTATCACAGCAAAGTTTAGATTGGGGAGCGAAACAAGAGGCAACGAAAACTGAAGAAGCGAAGAAGAGAGAAGATGTAGAATGTGCGGAAAAAAAAGGAGACACTAAGGCATGTTATAGAAAACTGTGAAGAATCGAAGATACCAGGTGCAAAATGGCAAGATGTCTGCGAAGAAAGAAAAAGTCAGGTAGGACACCTAAATGGAATCATTTGGAAGAGGGTAAATACAGAGGAGGAGGCAAAATAAAGGCAAAAATGGAGAAAGAAGAGTTGCAGACGTATAAGAGAAATTCAAATAGACGGCGCAAAAGCACCTAGGGTCTTGTTGCGGAAAATCACCAGGGACCGAAGAAGGAAGAACTAGGAATGTCGATAAGGCAGAACAGCACAAAACAGAGAAACATAACAGACAAGGTGAGAGGAACGAGGAGGAATTGGGAAAAACGACACGCGGAGGCGCAGAGGTTAGAACACAGCGCATGCAAAGAAAGATAGATAAAAAGAGAGAGAGGGAGAGAGAGAGAGAGAGAGAGAGAGAGAGAGAGAGAGAGAGAGAGAGATACATCGAAATATTTGTAGACATTGGCGATAACTGGACTAGTTAATCATGTTTATTTTTATAATATTTTAAAGATTAATTACAATATATGTTTTTAAATTTATTGTATTAAAGAGTATGAATAAATCAAATATAATTCATTATGTGAAAAATTAAGATAATTTAAAAGTATTCTCCGAATATACTATGTTTTTTGTATATATTTTTGTATTAGTGTTCGATATTCTTCGTTTCTTTTTGTCTTTGAATAAATCCTCATCATGCTCGCAAATCGACTCCTTACTTCAAAGGAACTTTGAGTTATTTCTCGATTTTTCTTAACAAAGCAACATATAATTGACCATGACTAAATACCGTAGTACGCAAATATATTCCAACTTTGTCATAGCAAAACTTAATCTCATCCAACGATGATTTTAGATCAAGTCGTGGCAATAAGACGATTTTACCAGAATATTTACTAGTAATGATTTGTCCAACTAATATATGTATTTTTGTATCCTTAATAATCATTCTTGTTCCATTACCAAGGCCGCCATCGATATGCAAATTTCTTAAACAAATAATCTTACCTTTTTTTATTACCAATTTATGTGGTGGTAATCCATTTGGTATCAACGAATTTAGAAATTTAATTGGTATTGAGTTCACCAAATCGTCATCATTTTCACTTATAATTCTATCATTACTATAAAACACAGAACTCTTGCCATCAATTTTGTTAACTATATTTTCATTCATTTTTGATAAATAAAAATTTAATAGTGATAAAATCACTATGTTAATTATATGTCCGAAAATTTCTATAATTAAATAATTATTACATATAAATTATTACAGAATTTATATAACACTATTTTGTAATTTAAAATTTGTTGCATTTTGATTTTCTCCTAAATCGAGAACCTAATTTTCAAATTCATGATCTTTATTCTGTAATCTCGAATTTTCATTTAATTATAATTTCATGAAAGATAATGATAATTTACTTCTTTTTACACATAACTCTATGATTTTTGTACGATTGCCATGGCGTATTATATGAAGTGTTTGTCTAAAATCACCAGACGGAACGATGATTTTCCCTCTGAAAGGTTTGTTATTAATAGACAAATGTATGTATTGCTTCATGAGCATGTCATAATATTGATATTTTATCCTATATTATAATTCCAACATTTTTTAAAAACATTTCATATTCTGAATTAGGATAAATATTACATGTTGTTTGTTCGTTAATGTTTAACGGCTATTTAACTGTTTTTTAAATACTATATAAATGTTTTATAAAAAGATTCATGGTTTTATTAATATCGAAAAGCGATCATTTCCAACGTCGTTTAAACGCTAAGAAAACAGTTCTTAAGTCAACATTCACAATCGTATCAACATTTACAAGCTACATGTATTTAAAACACACTCGTTAACCCCTATTTTAGTTTCTGCGTGATTTATGGTTGGATATATTTAGGGGATTATGGGTGAATATATTATATTATTATTTATTCTATTTGATCACGAATATGATTTTTTCAAATTATTGTAATGCCATTATTGATAGTCATGTAACTCCAAGTACTTTGAAATTAGATAATAGTAATACTCAGAAACAATCAATTTCATATATATGATCATCAGGAAGCTGTCAAATAAAGATTAAATTCTGACATAAAAAGGAAATAAAAAATTGGTTGAATCACATATCGAAACTTTGACGAATGTTTTAAAAAATAATCCCATAGCAAAAAAATCATAAACGTTTGCACCAAATTTAAAATATTCAAAATCTCCCGAATGATTGTGGTGCAATCATTGTTTTAGATTAAGGTTTGCTAGAAAATTACGATCTTTGTATATACCCTAGAGAATTACCAAAAAATCATCCAATAAATACATATTTGAATAAATTATCGCAATTCGTCAATCTAATGGTTTATCCTATAATGTTTCCGCTAGGTGATTTGGGATAGAGTGCTAATTACTTTAAAAACCATCATGCTCGTGTTAAAGAAAATCTTACATTTTTGCAATATTACTCGTATAGGCTTACCTATAGACCAAATGAAAAACCGCTGCCAATTCGTTGGCACGTAGCTTATTTTAACATTATGTATCACTTTAATATCTGAATTGCTTTGACTTCATAACATTTCTATGAAGTTTTTGAACTATTCCGTTTGATCGATAAAATTATTTCGAATCAATTATATATACATAATCAATTAGAATTCTCTCTCTCTTTTTTCGCATAACTATAATTGTTTGTATTATATTATTATATATAGTTAATAGCAGGTCATCAACATGAAAAGAAAATTTGTATACTTTTTATTTATTATTGCATTTCTTATTCATTTATTGTATTTATTTAGCTTCAAGTATTTTTTTCAACACGCGCATGAAATAGGCCTTTTTTCATGCTTAAAAGTAGATTAGAAAATCGTCCATTCCGAGCGTGTTAGAAAAAGTTTGAACTCAAGCGGGAAGAAAATTATTTTCTCCCCGCTTAATGAGTAGCCAGAGAAAAAAAATGTCACCACTCGAGCAGGAAGAAAACAATTAACCCATGTTAACCCAGGTCGGATTAAATTAATCTAAGTTATTTCTGTTCTAATTTTAAAAAATTTTTTGAGCACGACTCAAAATTTACGATCTCCTACCCAACTTTCACGCATAAAAAATGTCCATTTCATGCCCTTTTTGGAATAAACACGGTGTGTAACACATGAATAAAAGCTATGTCAGACTCGGGTAAGGTGTTATCAGCACTCGACTCCGACTCGTGCTGAACACCTCACCCACGCTTGACATAGCTTATTTTTCCCCTTGTTGCATAATGTACTATTTCTACTGTGCAATCACACTATTATAAATTGGCATACATACTGCCATCTGATGGGATGTATACGTGGGTGCCTTACTCGAGAATTGCCATTCGTCACGCTAACGCGCGCTGATTGCCAAAGAGAAACAAACAGAAAAAGGAACTCTTCACGTTAAAGTTAAAATTCCTCCTTCACGTTTTTCTCCGGATATGCTCCATAGAAAAACTTAAAATTCAAGTAATCTATAGTTATAATAACCTTCGATAATCATGATGTTTTAAAGAAAAGTTTTACATTTAGTTTTCGAGTTATAACGGTAAGGATAGCTCGCGGAACGCATTTAAAATCACTAGTGATCGAAAAATCGCCATGAATAACACACATGCGTAACTGAAAATCTTGTTGTCAATAAATTGGTGAAACAAAAACAGAAGAAAACAAGCCTAGGTATAGATTAAAATATATTAAATTAAAGCTAAGCAGTTTTCAGTTTTTTTTTCCATTACCGGCGCAGCCTTTCAGCCCTAGCTACCGGGGGCCTTCCACCACCTCTGTGTGGAAGTAGTGCCTCATCCCATCTCTTTCCTACGTCACTATCTCCCATGCCTATATTTTTCCACTCTGAGAGATTTCTCCGATGAGGACCATATTTTCAGACACACACCATGCTGGTTAAGCCAGCACTCTCTGCCCCCTAGATGGCATCGGGTCCGTTTCTCAGTGTAGTTTTCCCCAGAGAAGGTCCCGTATTAGACCAGCTCCACACCGGTCAGACCGGCGCTCCCTGCCTAATGCATCGAGTTGGTTACCTTAATTCCTACCCTATCTTCGGTCCCTACCACTGTTTCGCATTCGCCCAGGCTTACGCCTGTGACAGGGAAATCCTCGGTATCGCACTGAAGAAGAATTCCGGGGAAAAAACCTGCCTCGAAACAGCCGGAGTCTTAAGTATTTTTGTCGTTGAAAGTAACGAAGAAAAAATCCGAGTGACTTCACCGTGAATCGAACCCATGACCCCTTGAGCGAACATGTTTCGGACGGCTAAGGCGTGCGCCTTAACCAACTGAGCCACTGACGCTCTCAGTTTTCAGTTATATAGAGTATACAGGATAAGAAAACAAAATTTTGAAGCTTAATATCTTTGAAACTACTTGGTTTCATAAACAGCCTAAAGGAAGGGATCAAGGTGTTATACAATGCTAACTAAATCCAAAATTTGAACTTGATCATTGCTTTTTTACTCCAATTATTTTCAGTTTTCAGTTTTTGATGTTTTTCTCAGGATCTGTCCCATGAAATAACTTAAAATTTAAGTGGAATATAGTCGTAATAACTTTTAATAATTATGTTTTTTATTAAAAAGATTCAACATTTAGTTTTCAAGTTAAAACAATTTTTAAAAATTGGGCTTAATGGTGTATAATAAAATAACGATAATATCAATTTTCTGCGATATAAAGATAGGTAATTTTATTTTCTTTTAGGTGCATATAAAGCAATTTACTTTTATTAACTTTTTCAATAACTATATTAGAAAAAACTGAAATATCAAAACTAAGAATACACTATAAAAAAACACGTACACAAAATGTAAAAACGAACTTTTTACTACAATGTTCTAGTAAAAAATAAAAAAATGAAACATGGTTGGTTAAAATCCACTGAGTAGAAGCTGAGAGGCAGGCGTCTACATATGTTATCAAGGATTATTAGATGAAGTCGTCAATTGTGCTTCAAATATTTCTAATAATTTTGAAAAAAATGAAAAAATTGGGAATCTCCATACACTACTATCAACATACAGTCAAGTTATGCAAATAAGGAATAATTAATAATTTACCACAATATTTATAACTTACATCCACACAAAAACGAAGCCAGAAGATATGGGCAACTATACATCATTGATAATGAAATCGGCTGGCAATGACGATTACCAACAAATGTGTAATGTTCTTCAATGCTACTCAAGGAATTAGATAATTTTTTTGACGGTTTAAATACATATGCTAAATCCTACAAAGTGATGCACGAAGTTGATATGGAAGAACGAAATCGTTTGAAAAACAACAACATTGAGTTTACTAGTAAAGAAATTATATTTAACACGCAATTCTAATCATGATACACGCAGATATAACGCAGCTAAATGTTAGAAGGAGAGTTGATTAATAAAAACTTAAACACAACTTTAACCGCATGGTTTGAACTAAATGCAAACAATCCGCAAGCTGGACAGTACTTGTAGGTTGATATGCTATATTTTTACGTTTTCAATGAAAAAACAAAAAAATGGACACCAAATTAGTGACAAAAGTAGTCATTTCCCGACTGGCGGGCGAAAAAATGCAGCGGCGGGCGCAAAAGTACTATACATTTGACAACTTGGCTTGGAAGATATTAATTTTTCTTTTAATCTCCGTTTTTGATCATGATTAAATGGAACAGTCAATCTGGATAATTTTGTGGGAAAAGTAGTCAATTAAATGTTTTTCAGGAACACTATTGCTGAATTAATTGTATAAATCATCAAAATCGAAGAATTACCATAAAATGGTCAGAATCATAACAAAAATTGTCTGAATTACGAATTAGTAAACATATTGTTAGAGCAGCACTTCTGCTCTCCCGTCAGGATCTTCGTTAGGCTCAGTCGACTGCGTGCATGCGCGATGCTAGCGCAAACGTACAGAGGGACTCGGGATTTGCTCATAGAGAGTGCACCTGTTTTGTTAAGAGAACTGTTTCCGATGTTACGAATAAAAATCTTTAAAAAGCTTATAAATTAATAATATTCATTATAAAACAAATTTTTCCAGAACAGATACCTTAAATAAAAATTTTAACTTCTTTTTAAAATGCTGTAAAAATTTTAATAGTACATTGTACAATAAGCGGCGAAGATATGCTCTGGAAAAGTACATTCGCCCCTCGTTGTTCACTGTGCTTTTTATAACAAGTGTATAAGGAAGACCATTTTTGTCGCCTATGGAATAGATCGAGAATAGAGTTTTTTGAGTTGTCTACTACGATGTGCGTGTATAGATATGTGTGTGTGTGTGTGTGTTTATATATATATATATATATATATATATATATATATATATATATTTTAAATAAAAGTTGGTGGGTATCGAAGGGCTGATCCAGCCATGACCTTAGCTATGACCTTGACCTACATTTTTAAGGTTATTTGAAGGTCAATTTTAGTTTTTCAAATGAAAACCGCTATTTTTGACCTCGGATTCCGGAAGAGCACAAAATTCTACGTTCGGATAAGTATTCATGCTAGGGGTCAAAGTGATCCCTGAAGGTCATTTCAAGGTCGAATTCCGGCTTGGTGCAGATAAGCTGGTTAATCATGATATTGCTGCTTGAGTGAAAGAATGCCATAGATCGGTGACTTCGATAATCATACGTAACTAATGCATGAAATGATGCTTTGCATGACCCGGCCACTCAAGGGACAAGTCTGTACAGCCGACTGATGAGGAGCTCTCCAATAAACCGTCAGAGCCAAAGCAAGAGAAATCAAAGAGAAATATCCTTAGTTTCTTCAATGGTCATGACTGTCAGTCGCCTGCATTTGATAATGTACAAAAAATCTACACGAGACAATGGCGACAGCGCATGAGGCTCATAGAATTTTCCAATGTGTCGCTCGCTATTTTTATATGCACTGCGTCCATGCTTCTATTGCTAGTTCGTTCTTTTCGTGTATAGTAAGAGCTATGCACTCGAACGATAGCTGAGAAGCAGCCCGACCGCAGAGAGCGTAAGATGGCTGAGGAGAGCGAGAGCACAAGTTGCGTGTATCCGTCGACAGCTATGTAATCCTCGATTGTATCAAATAAACCATTACACATTAAAGATCAGAATAATCTGACAAAGTTATGTGGAAATATATTTTCTTTCAAACCGGACCTCACATTTATTAACAGGATCGACTCAACCCAGGTTTTTCTAACGTATGCACTATAAGCATAAGCAGAGACTTTGGCAAACAGATTATCAAGTTAAACCAAACTAAGTTTATTAATAAAATGCTAAATAGATTTGGCTTTGATACATATAAACCCAAAAATACTCCCATGAAGCAGAGTGATGCAGCAAACTATGCTAAGAAAGAGTGAGTGGAAAGCGAATATACTGAAGAAAGATTTTCAAATCGGCTGTATAGAGAAGCTGTTAGATCTCTTTCATATTTGGCAGGTACAACCCTGGTAGAAAATTGACGGGTTCAACTAGTCAGTACAGTAGCACATCGCTAGTTCCAAAGACGAATTGTTTCTCACAAATTTCAAATAACTCGGCAACAACTCGGCAAGCCGAATTCGCATGCGCGCGCATGTAACATAACCTTTTGAGGTTATTGTAATGCAGTATAATAACTCTTATTTAATATAAGATGAAAATGATTTATTAATGAAGGCTTATATTTTGCACTTTACACAACTTAACAAAACGTTACTTTATTGACACGTGAGTCAGAATATGTAGTTATAAGCAAGACTTATCAAAAGGCAATCTCCTTATATAGTTCTATATCTATCATACTTAAAAGAATTTTATTCTATAACGTTGTAATGTGATAATACTGCTGCTATTTTCTGTGCTAAAATCAATTGCGGAAATAGGCTAAGACATATGATAAAACGACGAGAACATTATATTAGAGAATGCGTAAATAATGGCTATGTGTAGTCAAATGGGTTAAATTCAAAGAGCAAGTTGCTGACATTTTTACTGGTGCCAGCACTTACGTAGAGAGAGACCCGTGTCTCTCTCCACAAAAATTAAAATTTAATTAAAAAATTAAATATTTTAAAAGTGATTCATTGTTTTGGCATGAAAATCGGTTTACAAATCCTCAGAGTACACTTTATCGTATTTGTAAATTTTCATGACATCTTAAAGCAGAAGGTTTGCTTAGCTCTGACAAGCTTACGGTAACATCTGGTTTTAAGGTCTATGTGGCTTTCAGATAAGCCAAGAGACTTCATAGGTATGTCACATTATACTCTGAGGGCTTGTAAACCAATATTCATGGCTGAACAATGCATTGATTCATAATTATTCAAATTTTGTGCTTAAGCATAAGTATATAAATTTTGAGATTGAGAGGTTAGGAGACAGCACGGCTGATATGCGTTGGGAGGAGCTTGGACTACTGCAAACTCCGGTAGAATCTGCCTGAGTCTATCGCTGAATCAGCTGCAGTCGTCCAAAGCTTATACTGCAAAAAAATGTACGGCAATTCCAACTCTACATTTCTCTCAGTGCACACACACACACGCACACAGCCATTCACAAAGAAATTTTCTAAAAACGTATGACTTTAACTCCAAACAACTCTGACTACGTTTCTATAAAGTTTGAGCGAAACTGAAAATTTTACTATTTCAAAGCTTCCTCTAGGAGGAAGCAAGCTATATAATGGCTGCATAAATTAGATAAAAGGAAATCGCACGCAATTCGATATGTTTTCCTGTGCGGCTGATAATATTTTCTTAATTTCCATTTAATATATAAAAAGAGCGAAAACCTTGTTTTAAATAGTATACCATCATCCTACGGAAGACTAGCACTTTTTTTGGTAAGAAGAATATCTTTTTTTGCTGGATTTTATTTAGGCTTGACCCTTTAAGGCGAACTTTAAATAAATTCATTTTTGTTTCGCTATTCAAAAACGTTTCAAAAACTCACTTTTCGCTTTACATATCAGGTGTTAACCCATTAACGTCCAAAACAGAGAAATCGTAACTCTGTTTTCAACCGTAAATCTATCACATATTCCACGGATATATTCAAAGCAAACATACTTTTTCTTAAGTATTTTTTTCTCTACTTTCCATTTCTGGTATCAGAATGGGATGTTTTCGTTCAAAAATCCAATATGGCGACGATTAAAAAAAAATGCAAAATTTCGATACTTTTTTTTTTTTAATCCAATTTCTTGTTGTGTTAACGTTGAGGACGGAACTTTATTTTTCAACTATGAGTGCATAAATGAGTTGAACTTTAAATTCAGTTTGGTCCCGAATCCAGAAATTCAATATGGCGGCTAGAAAATGGCGCCTGAAGCGCAAAATTTTGCCCAAACTTTCACGAATTTTTTTCTCGAATATAATGCATTCGACGAAAAAATCAATAAGAATAAAAAGTGCTTAGAATCAATCAAGGAATATGTCTAAATTTTTTCACTGAGTTTTGAGCAACTTTTTTATTTTTGCCAATTGGCAATTTATGACAAATTGGAAAGATTCATCGAATCGTCTCGAAAAAATTCAGATATACTTCTTGGTCAATTCTAAGTACTTTTTAATCTCTAACTTTTTCTTATATAACACTTTCTTTTTGAGTAAAAAATAAAAAACCTTAAAAAATTTGAGTTATGCAACTTTTGGAATTGTTTCATAAACTATATTGAATTCTCAATCGAAAAAGTCTGAATTTAATTACTATATTCAATTTGCCGAATTTTGCCAAAAGCTTTTGTAATGTTCTGTCTGAAGAAGATTATTCTGATGATAACGATTATCATAATATTTTGGTACCTGATCCAGATGATTCGGGCAGTTCTGGTCAGAGTGACGAAGATTCTGGTTCTGAATCTATTGATAACTTATTACTGAGTACATACGCAGACACTTCTAATAATTATACGAATGATCAATCTAAATTGGAAAATGAATATATTTATAAATGGATCGACGGAGAAAAAAGTTATTCCTGCAAAGTTGAAAATTAAATATTATTATCTGATAGTCATAATAAAGACATTAAAAATTTGAGTCCTGTTGACCTATTTGAGACATTTTTTTGCAAAGAAATTAAAAATTATATTATAGAATCAACTAAGATGAATAATTGCAGTCTAACAATGTCAGATTTGAATATATTTATAGGAATAATACTTTTCTCAGCATTCAATAAAAGGAAAAGTCAAAGAGATTATTGGTCTAATGATCCCGTTTTATCTAGTGATGTAGTGAAATCGGCTATGGGACGCCGTACATTTGAAAATATAAAATCTAAGTTGAAATTATCAAAACCAGGGGATGAAGATTGCAATGATAAAGCTTGGCGAGTTCGTCAAGTCATGAATCTGTTTCGTAGAAACATAAAATTGTTCGGGTACTTTCAAACCGCGATATCTGTAGATGAAATGATGGCCAAATGCTACGCTAGAACTAGTATGAAACAGTTTATTCGCGGCAAACCAATTAGATTCGGTCTGAAATTTTGGGGTCTATGTACATTAGATGGATTTTTATTAGATTTTGATCTATACTGTGGGAAGAATTCAACTATTGGGGATAAATTAGCCAAATGTGCTTTAGGAACTCGGGTAGTAATGAACTTACTTGACAATTTTTTTTTCAACGCTAACATTTCGTAAAGTAGGCCTTTACCATCTATACATGGACAATTACTGCACAAGCTTAGACCTTTTTGTACATTTAAGAAAAATGGGTTTACGTT
>QLSS01000239.1:161888-191236 GCA_024372645.1 Trichomalopsis sarcophagae
TATAACAATTTTATTTTTCAGAGTTTAAAAGTGGTGTGTCCCCTTAATGCCCTTTTTACTATAGCTTTCGCTAGCAGCTTGTTTTTTTTCTTTGTGGTTTTAAAAGCTACGTGAAAGTTTGCATTTTCCAAAGGCAACTACGTGGCTGCACAATTTCAGAAGTTCTCCGGCATATAAACAAAGAAAACATTGCTGCTCCTTCTTTTTTGAAGGCACTACTTAATTTTCTGGCTACTTTCGTTGCACTTCTGACAACAAATCGATCGACCACTTAAAATAACTCATCTAAGATGTTGGCTTTTCTGCAACTTTTTTCTCGGGGGAGATTTAGTTTCCGGTTCTAATTTGAAGAGAAAGGAAAACTAAAATAAACACAGCATCAATCTCTTAATAAATTTATGTATTTTAGTCTAGCTAAGATAATACAAACAAAGTCGCGCACAGATTGCACGCACACGCACGGAATGCTCAATGGCTGTAATAATATTCCTTGACTCAAGGCTGAAATCGTACTTTTCACATTTATTTATTTAGAAAGGACTAGTTGTAAATTACAAATAGTCCTTAATTTTCGCGCGCTAACCCCTCTTGCACTCTCAACGTATACAAACTGACCATGCGTTATATGCTAGAAAAATTGCTCCTAGTCGGCTATCCCATGATAAAATCAATAAGCTTCTCAACGACAGCTGTTACGAGTGCCCCTGCAAACTTTCTCTACCAACGATCAGGTATTTAACTGATGTCCTTGATCGTACTGCTTTACATCCAGCAGACCATGATATTTGCAATTGTGGCATCAGGGAGCGTGGTAGTGCCCCAATGGCAAGTATAAGTTTTATGCACTGTGCCGTCGAGGAGTAGCACGACCTATTGTATTTTAAATTTTCTAACCTATTAAAGTTTTTTCTAATTCTTCCATAAGTCTATTTTTTTCAAGTTAGACCGTCTAAACTTCTGTGATAGTAGATAAAAGTAAGTCAATAAAGGGTTTATATTTTTAAATTTATTTCAAAACTAACATACGCATCGCCGTCGCACAGTTTCACTCCGTAAAAAGTAGTGTCAAAATTAAATTTCGCCTCTCAGGAAACAGCTAGGATTCTAATTTTGTTTAAATAAAGTTTGAACTTCTCAGATAAACGGAAAAATATCGGGAAATAGTTTTTTTTTTATGATGTCGAACCGTTGAACTATGAAAAGTACGAAATTTCAGGAAAAGTAGTGTCAAAATCTAATTGCACTTTGCAAAGAGGTAAAGTTGTAATACTTATTTTAAAATGATGTTCGCACGTTCCAAAATAAAAAAAAAATATTGAGAAATGTTTATTGCGATGATGCTAAATCAGGGGATACATGAAAGCACGAAATTTTAGGAAAAGCTATTTTAGCTGCTTCGTAATGCAGTAATATGTCATGAACATTGTATTTGAAAATAATTGTGTTCTCATGAGTTACAAATCTGCTATTTTTGAAATAATTAAATGTTTTTTATTACACAAATAACCTGAAAAATTTATCAATATCGAGACTTGAAAGCATCTTAGATCATAAACTTTTGATTCTATTCCTCTCTTAAGATAGCCATATGTTGTGAAGCCTTTTAAAACTCGAATTGATTGGTTATAGCTAGATGTCCAGTTGAATGACACCAACATTTTAAATGTCTTCTTAGTATGTTTTAAGTTCAGTATTTTGATTTGGGTCTATTATTCAGATGATTATTTTTACGACTATAAATAATAATATAATTGTTTAGTTTATATAAACGTATAATAAAGTATGATAAAGTATAATAAGTATAACAGAGTATAATAAAGTATAATAAGTATAATAGAGTATAATAAAGAGTGTGCAATAAACATAAGCGATCAAAGCGCGCTGGATTTTGCTAGTCGACGAAAAAACATGTTATTTTAAAATCTTCTAACCTGCATTAATTTTAAAGCGAAGAATTTCTAAAGTAATATACATCAAATTATTTAAATCAAATATTGTTGTTTTCATTACATTAATAGAGTATGATATTTGATACTAATAGTATCAAATATCTACGCTCTAGGATGCTTTCAAGTCTCGAAATAGATACATTTTTAGGAATGAAGTAAACGAGCTTAATCCGGAACCCCTAATCACCTTGGTGGATGGGTGATGTATGGAAATGTCAAACTTCAAAAGATAAGCCAATTAGGCTAATCAACAGGCCACACGAAAGTATTGTTTAACGTATTATTAAAGTATTGTTTAGTTTGGTACCTGTAGGTTTCGGTGTCGGAGGACAACTTGCATAGAGCTTGCTTTGCCTACCCCATATAAAAATACACACACACACACACTTTTTAATATATTGCCACGTGGAATACTCACACGTCTATAGCGTTGCTAGTTATAATGCAATCGATGCATAAGTCGCCAAAAACGCGCATAGCAACAGCTCGGACTCACCCCGAAGCCCGTTTCGTCCCGTCGATTCCAGATAGGATCGTATACTAAAAATTAGGAAAGGAAGGAATATGAAGGAAATATGAAGGAAAGGAAGCGATAGGAAGGAAGGAAGGATGAACCTTGCCTGAATAATCACCATTGCAGCCACCTTAAGGTAAGTCAAGCAATTGTTAATAAGAACTAAAAATTATACCCTGGGATTAACATCAGTGAGAACTTTCCAGGTTCGGACAACTAACAACTAACTTAAACCGCTCCGAAATATTAAATTTCGTGGTCTTAGATACCGTGATAAAATACGAAATATGGCAGAATCAAATCCATTAATCTGATTATAAAATGTCAAACTTTAATGAACATAACAGTCTCGAAATATAGAACCGGCGCTACTTCTGCACCCGATTAACGATTACATTGCAACTTGCCCTAGACACAGTAAATGGCATCTATGACAAAAAACCAACCTTCGCTTCAGTTTGAAACTATAGAGTAAGCTTGATCGACACGAGAGACGACTCCAACGACGTACCTTATACCGAACACCGGGAATTAACCTTTACCGAACAGGACAACCGACGTCTTACTTGATCGCTGATAGGCAAATTAACTTATTCTAAAAATCATGGGCTACCCTCTACAGGTAATTTCTTTGATAAGTTTGACGCAGAGCACCAACCTGGGCCGCAATCAGGAGACTTCGATTACATAGAGCAATACGAACAGTTCAAAAAACACTTGCAGGGTAAATTACACGAGGATTTAAATTCAAAATCGGCTTTTGATCCAATTATTCAACACACGCAAAACGTGCAACAGCATAGAGACCGTTCTCAAGACGGAGGCTGGATGTTCTCGCTACACCAAGCATTAAACACAATCCCTAATTACGACGGAAATCCAAATATTCTTGTACTATTTTGTCGGCCCGGATAATACAAAGATTTATTTTACCTGCACGTATGAGACAAGTGATTTAAGCAAGAGCAAGCGATAATCCAGAGCAAGTAGAATTCGCCCCTTTACAAAATTCAGAAGGGTTGTACTTTAGAAATTTTATTGGTATTAACCAAGAAGGCAAAATACACGCCTTATGCGTTAATACTACAGAATATGAGGTAGAGTTAAATCCACCAGAGGTAACACTGGAAGCCTGCAAAACCATAAAAGAGGGAGAAAAAGAATTTACTCTAGAAGAAGACGAACCCGAAGAGACTGTTAATATACTATCGATATTTTCCAATGAAAACAACGACTGGGCCAAAAGAATTTTTGAACTTCTTGATCCAGAGACACTCAAGGATTTAATAGAGGAAGAAATAACTCATGTTAAAGAAATCATCCAATAGAAGTCGCATATCTTCGGGCTATTCGGAGAGAAACTTAAAGCAACAACACTAGTGTCGCACAAGATACTTACTACTACAAATGTCCAAGTATGATCGAAAGGATACAGACAAAATCAAGAAGAGAAAGAGTTAGGGCGCCAGATAGAGCAAATGCTGAAGGAAGAAATAATCAGACTAACGGAATCACCACTTGCAGGCTTACAAGGGAAAGAACTGTACGTCTATTTAGATGATATAATCGTTTTCGCTAGGGATCTTGAAGAGCACGGTAAGAAGTTCCGACGCTTGATGAAACGACTAGATGACGCCAACTTGACAATCGAACTTATGAAGTGCCAATTCCTACAACGAGAGGCACACTTTCTAGGACACATCGCTGGAGAAGGAAAAATTCTAAGAAAATAAAAGCAGTAAATACATTTCCAGTACGAACAAACTACAAGAAAATAAAATAATTCCTTTGTGTGGAAAGAAGAGTATCAGCAAGCCTTTGACAAATTACGAACAGCATTGTACGAGGAACCAGTGATGAAGGTACCAGACCAAGCTATGCCCTTTTTATAGGTTTAAGATAAGTGAATCATTTCACCAAAAGAAAATGTCAATATGGCTTTCAGTTTTTTTTTTGGCATTTGAAATACCCCGTGGCGGATTTGCAAAGCTATAGCACGCAGCTTAGGTAGTAACGCCGAAGATAAATCCCTAAGAGCCGGTCAAGTAGAACAGGAACAAGAGGTAGAAATATCACGCAACCTCATCGAGAAAGAACCTTCACTGAATCGCCATGACTTATCACAAAAACTAACGCCGAAGCTGACACTAAACAGTAACAACAGTCATGAAACATCAAAGTCAATCCCTTTAGAACTCGTCTCACCGTCGACATAAGTAAGCGAGACAAGTCAGAAGTTCTAATCAAAATACAGGAAAGCGGAGCACAAAGTAGCAACGAGATACCCGACGAAAAGAGGGTCAATAAAAAAAATCCAAGCGCAGAAACACCATATGAAAGTATAGACTCTCCACAACTGATTCTTACAACACATATCCCCTTATCTCCATACGACACTCATCCTAGCACTCTAAAACATACCCTTCCTCCACAGACAAGGAAAGATTTTTATCACATTACACCGCAAATATACGATGAAGCTAACGCCAAACCCTTGCCTGAGAGCAGTGCTTCAGAAGCATCTGAAAATCTATCCGCAAGCTATACAAAATCTTTTTACTGAATTTATCATATGAACACAGCGTTTCAAATTAAACCTTATTGAAGATACAATATCGATTTAACATACAGCTCAAGTTTATTGTAATATTTTGAATATTACCTTGTCAAATTGTATAAATCCATCTCCGGATCTGTATTAGAGTAGTTAAAATATCCAAGAACGCCAAACAATACTCCAAAACAGCATCAATTCAGGTCTAAGATCGTCTCGAGGTGATTTAAGCAGCCGGAAACGCTAACCAGGACTGCCGGAGAGTTTAAATATAGTCCTAGGGTTATCTCCTCGTGATTACATCAGCCAAAGACGCCAAACAGCACAACCAAATACAATATATCGAGCTCCATGGTCGTATAGAGGCTGTTGAAGTACCCAGAAACGCCAACCAGTACCACCAAAGAGAGAGAATCCAGCCCAGGGTGATCTTAAGGTGGTTAAAGAAGCCAGTTATGCTACCAACACCACCAGACAGCATTAATTCAGCTCCAGAGTTACCTTGAGTTGTTTAAAGTAGCCAGCAACACCAAACCACATGGCCACGCCAGTGCGAATCAGCTCTAGGGTAGTCCGTAGATGGTCGAATTGGCAGCAATCAACAGTAAATTATCTTTGTCCTTCGACAGCAATGTCACATACATAGCTACTACAAATATCAGAATTACGACACTGATTCAACTCTTAAAATAGATGACACAGTCTCATAGTCACTGATATAACACAATAACACAATAGACACAAGAATGATGGTGAATCTTTCTCCAGATACTATCTAATAGCAAGAAGAATGTATCCGTATCCGCACATCAGTAGAAACAACATCAGGTGTAGCAGCAGGATCATAGTCAGAACAACAAAAGATAACCTCCAAGCGCAAAAATTCAAGATTCTTGCTGGAGTTATATGTATCTTTCCATAATACAGCACGGGTGCATCACTATTGTACATAATACCTATACTTTTTACATTATCAAGAACTAACCAAGAACCGCGAGCAGCCGGTCTGCGAGCGAGATAGTGGCGATCTCTAAGCGGATGCTGTTTCAAAGCACGCACATACAGACGATACCATAGCTGCACTTTTGATTTACTGAAATAACAATGCTGTATCGCGTCATCGTTGCCCTTCTGCGCTACTTATTATATCACCGAAAAGTTGAAAATCGAGCACAAGAAATCGCGGTGAATGAAGGACGGGAGGGCGCTTCAAAACGTCAAAACACACGGCAGACGGCGACGAAAATGTGTCGCCAGCCGGTGGCCAGATCGATACGCACTATGTATGCGCAGTTGTCGATCTCGCTTATAAGACAGAGCCAACGAATTATTCGGCTTTACTTAGATGATAAAACTACTTTTTTTTTGTTCTAATTACGTTTACTTATCAAGGACATAGTTGCCGTTTGCTAATAATCTATCTTTATGCAAAATCCATGACTTAAGAAACGCTATGGAATTCCCATCTAATATATATTCTAAATTAAAGTGCTATAAAAAGATGATTTTTAATTTTACAAAATAATAATAGTTTTTAATAATTTTTGGTATTATTTTATAATAATTTATATTTTTCGCTAATTTAAAAGAATGTATATATGTATGTGTGTGTGTGCGTGTGTGTGTGTGTATATATATATATATATATTTTATTTACAGAGATTGTCTTTAATTGTTTCAAAATTGGACGTTTTGTATAAATAATTATGTCTGAATATCCTCAGCAGAATCTATCCGAATCTTTTACATGTTCGAAACACTAATAATTCCTTTTGAAAGAAGAATGTTCATTATTTATTCCTGGTTTTTTTATTTTATCAATAATTATTTCAATCGTAAAAATAGCTTCACTGATAAACTGTGAATCGACGGGTCCGTCAAGTAAATATTCACATTAATTTCGACGAATAAATATGCTGAACAACAACGCAAAATGATGGAATAACGAAAGACGCAGGTGAAAGAAAATTCATCGGGCATAACTTTTACTACTTGCAGTCTGACGGCCCGATAAAAATTTTTTCGTGTTCCTTAGAACAATATTTTTACACGTTGTCGCCAGATTGTCTATCTGAGTCGGAGGGGGAGTAAATCAGGGGTAGGAATTGGGGGGGGGGGATTGAGGGGAAACAATTGAGGGGGACCAAATGAGGGGGAACTTATCTGAAACGGCGGCGGTGGCGGCGAAAGTATTTTTATAATATAGTGAGATAAAATATATATATATATATATATATATATATATATATATATTTCAATTATTTATTCTTTCATTTTTTCAGAACAATCTTAGGTATTCCTTAGGCTTGGATTACATCCTGCTGGATGTAGAGTCTACGTGAGCAGCTGCCGAGGAGGAAACGCACAGTGTAATTGAAGCGCATTTCTGCACAACGCCTACCAATATACAGGTGGAGAAAGATGTTACACAGTGTCCTGTATCCACAAGTCTATTTATACGATGAGTAACAGCAGCAACTGCATGAGCAGCAGCATCAACAGAACACACAACAGGAACAGCTGCAGCAAGAAGATGAGCAGCAACAGCAAGAACTAGAGCTACAGCAAGAAGAAAAGCAGCAACAGTAAGAAAAAGAGCTGCAGCAAGAAAAATAGCAGCAACAGCAACAAAAAGAGCTTCAACAAGAAAAAGAGCTGCAGTAGCAAGAAGAAGAGCTGCAGAAGCAGTAGATGCAGAATGCAACAGACTCCAATAAATCACCTACAGTAATTGATTTGAGAAAAAATAGAGATTTGGATTTGAACACCAAAAACGTTGTGACTTTTTTTCACGTTCTACAGAGTGAAGACGTCAGTAAAATGACTGATACTCTACTAAAGTCATTGACGATCATACATAAAAATAAAGATATATTAACTGAAATGAAGAAGAGAAAAAAACAATTTGAAATATTTATGCAAACGTATACAACGACTACTACAGCAGCTCCAAAAACCACAACAACAACAAAGAAGGCGGCTCCTAAACGCAAATCACCAACTACAACAACAACGGTGAAGAATACTTGCAATAAAACGAAGAAACAAAAAATCGAACCGGAAAATATTTTGGAAGAAATTAGGAAAATAACTGCAAATGCACTTTCATCTATGAATAATAAAGAAAATGTAAAGAATAATTGAAATAACGAATATGTACTTCTTTAGCTTTTGACTTATCCGTACCTTAATTCTGTATCTCTTGGAACTCATGTATTATAATTCTTATAAAGGGTCTTTTGGTCGGTTTAAAATTAAATGAATTAATAAATAAATGTACATTTAGGATTATTCTATTGAAATAGATATTAGAAATGCTTAATTTGGTATTTATTTTTGAAAATCATACACACTCTCATACACACACATACACACTCACACACACACACACGCACAATCGCACACACACACACACACATATACACACTCATATATACACCCACACACCAGTGCGGAGTTTGCTGTGTTCTCCCATCTGGCGCCTCCCCAGGTCGCGGATAGGAGAATGCTCACCACTTGTGGAGGTTATTGTGGAAATAAAATACACGAGGCGGACGAAAAACCAGCTAGGGGAAGGCACCCCGAATATACACCAATTATGGATAGTGAGTTAACAACGACACTACCCCAAGCGGGTCAAGCTGAAAAGCCCAGTCTCGCCACCGGTTCCGATCGGGTGGAAAGCCCCGGTGGCCGGCGCTGGCCCCACGGATTTTGGGGGGGGGGGGGGGCAAACTCACGACACCAGTATGGAGGTAATACCCAGTCTGGATTCAGTATCTACCACTGCATTAGGAGCTGCGTCAGGGGAATCTAACTGGAACAGTTGCGTTCAACGCAAGCAAGACCAGCTCGACCGTCTGGGCGCTAGAATCGATGAGCTTATCGATTTTGTAAGGGACAAACACAATGTCCACAAGCCGATAAAGGATCTTGCTCGTAGTATAAGGGCCATATACAGAACGGTGTGCACGGCCGATGACAATCTGCAACAGAGTCAACGACCAGGATTGGAGGGAAAGACTTCGCAAACCACTCCGAGTCTGCGCAGTAGAAAAGAACAGGACGGCACTAGGAAGGTTGCGATTACCCCCCAACCGCAAAAAGTAAAAAAGACCCAACCACAGAGTCGGCAAGTCGCTGGAGGGGCAACAGAACAGGAGGAAAATACCGACAGGAGAGGGTCGAAAGAAGGAGTGTCGCAAGGTCGCAAGGAAGAAGAAAGGGAGAGAATAGATCCCCTGGGAGAGGAAGCCTCCAAGTAGGGCCAGACCAAACTCCATTGTGATAAGGGCCAAAGACGGTGTGTCCTACGCGGATATCTTAAAGGATATCAAAAGTGACCCGGAGCTAGTTGACCTCAAAAAAGAGGTCACAAAAATAAGAAGAAATGCGGGGGGTGCGCTGATCCTGGAGCTGGATAGCAAAAGCACGAAGGCGCAAGAACTGGCCCTCAAAGTGGAGGGGAAAGTAAAAGAGAAGGCATCGGCTATGACAAGGTCCCAGCAAATCACTCTGGAGATCAGAGACATCGACGAAGTCACTACAGAGGAAGAAGTTCGGGAGATCCTATCCGAACACATCAAGGATGGGTCATCTGGATCGATATTAGTAAGATCCCTACGACCAGCCTATGAAGGAACGCAGATAGCAGTCGTAAGTGCTCCACTTAGTTCGGCGGAAAATCTGATAAGGGAAGGCAGAGTCCGTATTGGATGGGTGAACTGCCGAGTTCGGAGAAAAATAGTAATAAGGCGCTGTTATAGATGTTGGCAAATAGGTCACACTGCAGCCAAGTGCGGAGGGACAGACAGGTCAAAAGCTTGCAGACGCTGTGGTGGCTCAGAGCACGAAGCCATGTTGTGCAAGAAGGATCCATGCTGCCTGCTGTGCCAAGAGGCCGGAAAATCCCAGACGAAGCATGCATCATACATCTATGCATGCCCGTTTACCCAAGAGTACATTAAAAAGTTTAGAGGATGAGACTTCTGCAGCTCAACCTAAACCATTGCGAAGTTGCACAGGATCTCCTGGAACAGACCGTCCGCGAATCCGAAATGTCGGGGTTGAGGCTACAATAAGATGTGGCAATGCCCGTCTAATGTAAGTGCTCCTCAAACCGATGCAAAGGAACGTAGGTTGAGCTGAGCCCAGCTCTCCTGCCTGATGCAGAGGAACATAGGGCGAGGGTTGAAACTGCCAGAGGATGACCGGACGATGCTGTAGGAAGTAGACGGCCAGATGATGCAGTAAGAAGCAGACGAGTTTGATCCTGAACCCCTAATCACTACGGTGGACGGGGGAAGTATAGAAATATCAAACCCCAAAGAAGAAGCCAATCGGCTGATAAACGGCCCCACCGAAGTACGATGTCTAGCGATGGTGCCGGTGGGGTCTTGATGCCGTAGGGCCACTTGAACAGAGTTCGCTCTGTCAACGTCCGTATAAAAAAAAAAAAAAAAAAAAAAAAAAATATATACCCGCACACACACATACACACTCACACACACACACACACACACACACACACTATATCACTGGGAGAAAAATGAGATATCTACTTTCCCAAAACGTGTCGCACAGCGCTCCCTGTCATCAGTACAACTGCGCTACCATCTGCGGACGTGTAACTCGACCAAACGCGCGAACTACGCGCCTGCGACTGGACGCCCTGCAGCCTAATGCTAATTCAAAGTATAATGTCGAGTCTTGCGAAAGATAATGAATATATATATATATATATATATATATATATATAATTACATGTAAATTTATGAAAATGTGTGTAAAATATAATAATAATAAAGATGTAGAAGAAGAAGAAGAAAACGAATGCATCGAGACAAAATATTTTAATATGCAAAATCATGAAATTGTATCTGCTACATTGTTAATTGAATGGTTTAAGTCTAATGTCACTCAATCACTAATTGCGGATATTGAAGAATTTCAGGAACGTGACTCTTGTTGGACAATACATTCTATTGAAAATATGCAGATACATAAATTTAACCCAATGCGTATTGGTAGCTCTTATATATCTTTACCAACATTTATAGAGAAAAGAAAATCATGCATCAATGTTAAAAATTTTGATAACATATTTATATGGGCAATTTTATTTGCCTTGCATCCTGTAAACCGCAAAAATCATCCATTAAATATGAACATACATTAAACATGAGAGGTATTGAGTTACCGGTATCATTAAAGATACTGAATTTTGAGAAGCAAAATACTGCAATTTCAATAAATGTTTTTGGACTAGAAAATAAAAACATTATACCTCTCTATTTGACATCATGTAAAAAGAGTAACCATATAAATCTTCTTTTACTAATGAGAGAAAATGAGAAGTCTGTAGCAGAATCACATTGTGTATATGTATTAACAATGATTTAAGCAATAAAGGGAAAAAACTTTTGATATGTGATAGGTGTTTAAATTATTTTTACAATGAAGATAATTTAACGAGGCATGAAGAACATTGTAAAAATTTAAATAATTGTAGAACTAGAGTTCCCAGTGAAGAGAATAATTTGATAATGTTTAAAAATCATCGTTATATTGAAAAGTTGCCTTTTATAATATATGCAGACTGTGAGTGTTTACTTAAACCAATAAGACAAGATGAAAAAACTAACACTAGACCAGTACAAAGTCATGAAATTTATAGTCTTGGATACTATCTTAAATGTAGCTATAATGATTCATTATCAAAATATGAATTTTATAGAGGTCCTGAAGCTCCAAGATGGTTTGCAGAACAGTTAAAAATTATTGAAGAACAAATTAGTACTTTATACAAAAATCCTGTACCTATGTCAGTTCTATCTCAAGCTGAAATAACAGATTATTATAATTCAAAAACGTGTCATATTTGCAAGAAATCTTTAAATGATGTGATGTTTGAATAAATCAAAGTGCGTGATCACTGCCATCTCACTGGAAAATATAATTTAAATTATCAAGATTCAAAAATAACACCAGTGGTGTTTCGTAATTTAAGTGGATATGATGCATACTTAAGTTCATGGGATAAGTTAGAGGAATGTAAATTACCAGAAAAAAAAAGATTTTTTTAGCGTGCTCACCTATATCATGATTATCAACATGCACAAAATGTGTGGAATACATTTAAATTGCAAACACTTGGTGATTATTCTGATCTCTATATGAAAACTGATGTCTTGTTGTTAGCAGATGTTTTCGAAAATTTTCGAGATCAGAGTATAAAAGTTTACAGTCTTGATCCTGCTCACTACTACACTACTTCAGGTTTTTCTTGGGATGCAATGCTAAAACATACTGGTGTAAAATTGAAACTTTTAACAGACATTGATATAGTACTGTTTGTAGAGCGAGGGATCAGAGGTGGTTTAAGTCAGTGCTCTAATCGTTATGCAGCAGCTAACCATAAATACTTGTTTGAGAATTCTAATGAGAATAAGGAAAAGCAGTATCTGATTTATTTAGATGCTAATAATTTATATGGACATAGTCTCTCACAATATCTCCCCTTTGATGAATTTGAGTGGCTTGAAAATTATGAAAATTTTGATTTGTTTTCCATTGCAACAGATGCTTCACATGGTTATATTTTGGAGGTTTATTTAGACTATCCTAGCGAACTACATAATGCTCATAATGATTTACCATTCTGTCCAGAACATGCAAAACCTCCAGGTTCTAAGCAAGAAAAAATTTTAGCTACACTCCATCCTAAGAGAAATTACGTTATACACTATGTAGCTTTAAAACAGGCTCTCTCGAACGGATTGCAACTTCTTAAGATTCATAGAGTTCTGAAATTTAAACAATCGCAATGGCTCAAGTCATACATAGAGTTAAATAATGGTCTGCGAGCATTAGCAAAAGTGAATTTGAAAAAAATTTTTTAAAGTTAATGAACAATGCAGTATTTGGTAAAACTATGGAAAATGTTAGGAAACATGTTTCAGTCAAGCTCATGAGTAAATATGATGGGAGATATGGTGTTGAGCCTCAAATTTCAAAGCCAAATTTTCATAGCAGTGCAATATTTAGCGAAAATTTAGTTGCTATACAAATGAATACAACTGATATATGTATAGATAAACCAATTTATGTTGGCCTTACAGTTCTAGATCTCTCCAAGATGCACATGTATGATTTTCATAATAATTTGTAACGTGGTAGTTCGACTACACGTTACAAGCGAGAATTTGCGCCGCGAGGCACCGACAACCGCGCAACGTGGCAGGTCGAGCCACGAGTAGGCGCGTAGAGGGGGGAGTAGTTCGCGTGGGGAGCGCGCGCAGCGCTGGCCCCGCGACCATGTGTTGCCGCATGAGGAGAGCTCGTTCTCTTTCGCTCCGCATCGCTTCTACCGATAGGACGCCTACGCTCTCTCCTAAGCTCTCGATCAACCTCGAAGCAACCGTATCCGTGCGCCATTGCAGCTCACCTTCACTCTCGTTATCGTAGCAAGTAAGTAACAGTGTATTAGCGTGCGAACTAACTAGTGCGGCTGTGCCTCGGGTGAACGCGACGCGACACGGTTAGTGTGACGCGATGTATCTCGACGAACGCGGTAATGGCGGCGAGCCGAGTGTCGTGAGGACTCGTCGCCTGTTGCGATTGATGTAAGCTCTCGATCGTTCCCGCTATCGTTTCCTTGACGCTACCGTCGTCCTTCATTCAAGCTACCGTCTGCCTGTTCCACGCCCTAGCTCTCGATCGTTTCCGCTATCGTTCCCTTGAAGCTATCGTTGTCTTTCATTCAAGTTACCGTTTGCCTGTCCCACGCCCTAGCTCTCGATCGTTTTCGCTATCGTTCCCTTGACGCTACCGTTATCCCTCACTCAAGCTACAGTTTGTCTCTCCCACGCCCCCGCTCTCGCACAAGTCCTCGCTATCGTTGTCCAGGTAGGGCGTATATCTCCTCACTATCGTTCTCCTCCCGTATCGCACCTCCCCGCTATCGTTTCCCTCGTCCCTCCCGCCACTCCAACCAGCTACCGATTACTGTACACTACCGAGCTACCGTTAATAAGTAATTTAGCGATTAGGTTAGGTTAGTCCTTTATCAGAGTACCGTGAAATAATTCTTAGGATGCACGAGCGTGTGTGTAAAGTACGAGGAGTACTGGGTGTCGTCGCGCGGTCGC
This sequence comes from Trichomalopsis sarcophagae, assembly GCA_024372645.1. Lineage (NCBI taxonomy): Eukaryota > Metazoa > Arthropoda > Insecta > Hymenoptera > Pteromalidae > Trichomalopsis > Trichomalopsis sarcophagae. The sequence goes on from QLSS01000239.1 coordinate 176,055, forward strand.
GTCGAGGTCGTCATATCGTGAATGGTTTTCGGGAATTAAAAATAAGGGAGCGGGTTTGCACGATGCGGTGTATGGAAAAATAAGCGTTTGATGGGTCGGGGAATCGCATAACTCGCGAGAGTACGCCGCGACGGTAGTCGTCGGGACCGGTAGACGACCAGAGAGGCGAGGCGGGTACTCGCCCGCACCGGCAAGTTGGCGGGCGGCGCGCTGACGAGCGTGGCGTCGGCGCCGATTGTTCGGTGGGCGCGAGTGATCTCCCCGGAGGGAGATAAGACTTTCTAAAAATTGTTGCGGGGCCGCGTGCGTAAGTTCGCTTCCCCTCACGATGACCTCGACCGGCGGTGTGGCGCACCGCATAATAGTTAATTAAGTCAGCGTAGTGCCTCTGGATTGTAGAGGCCGTAGATTCTCGGCGGGTTGCCGTTGGTTGTCAAAGGAATAAATGAGAAATAAAGACGACATATCATATCCGCAGCAAGCTTTAATGAGTTTCATAACCCACGACCCTGTTCGATACTCTACCCGCTCCTGGAGCTAGCCGAGCTCAACTCCCGCGCCGCCGGGCTCCAACACACGGTGGCGCTCACACGGAAAGGGGATCGCGGGATCCTCGGCATCTCTATGCCTGGCGCCCTGGGCCGAGGCGGCCCGCCGCCGTGTATGCATTGGGGTGTGACGGCGCGCGAGACTAGATTTAGGGAGCGCTGGGCTGCCGAGCAAACCCCAGCTTTTCAAATTATATGCAAAAAATATATAAAAAGAACTTGAAATTACTTTATACTGATACTGATAGTCTCATATATGCTATTAAATGTGATGATTTTTATTTAGATATAAAAAGAAATATTTACATGTTCGATGCATCAGATTATCCTGTAGATAATATGTTTAACATGCTGCGCATTAATAAGAAAATTGTTGGACTCATGAAAGATGAGTGTAATGGTAAGATCTTCACTGAACTTGTTGTACTCGTGTGAATAATCAAGATAGTATGAAAAAAATTAAGGATATTAAGGCTTCAGTTGTAAAGAAAACCATTGAATTTAATGATTACTTGTACTGTTTGAAAAATTCATGCATCCAGAGTCGAGATCAGTATGCCATAAGATCAAAACTTCATGACGTTGAGACAATTAGACAGAGAAAGATTGCTCTCAATCCTTATGACGACAAGAGATTACTTCAAGAGAATAGTACTGATACACTTACCTGGGGGCATTACAACATACAGCAAAATGAGTGAGTTTAAATTATAACTACTTGTATTTTACACATAAAATTTAATTTAGAAATATTTGACTCTAGCCGAAAGAAGTGTGTACGATTCAAGGAAGAGGCAACCATCCACTTGATGTACGTGTTTCAGTCAAGCTCATGGAGATTTGCACATCATGAAGCTCGATGTGCAAAGTGGGAGGAGGCAGCACGTTATTGGGAACGTTTTAGTCGAAGAATTGTCAAAACGAATGAAATTATAATGCCAGTACTTACGAAAAAATTAAAGGAAATGTATACAAATGTATATAAATAAATGAACAGCTATTTTAGAGTAATAAAAATTTATTTGTGTTTTTACATATCATTCTTATTTATCCAACTATTGTAAGTATTGTCAAAACCTAACCATTTTACATAAAGTCTATTACCACTTTTCTTCAGAACCTTCTCAATCAGATAGACATCAGGATATTTAGTCTTGAGAAGTTCTTCCTGGTAGAATCCTCCAGCTATTGGCTTGTCTTGATAATCTTTGAGATGATAAGTATAGGGCTTTGTGGATGAAACTCGCGTTATTGTACAGACTTCAGTTGACCAATTGGGTGTATGTGCCACGTAGGCTAAGTAACTTCCACATCTTGCTTTTCAGAGTGCGATTGAAACGTTGATAAATTGATGCTTACAAATTACTATAAGTGGAGTATAGATGAAAGTTATAACTTTTCATTAGTTCATGAAAATCTTTATTGTAAAATTCTTTTCCACGATTTGTTTGTAAATTCTTGGGTACTCGTTTTTTTTTTCAAAAGTATCGATTTCATAGCTTGACTTACACATTTTCCAGTTTTTTGTTTTATTGGAACAGTCCAAGCATACCTTGAACATACGTCAATGACAGTGAGCAGGTACTTAACACCTTTGTTTTGCTTTGCATACGGAATCATTTCAACAAGATCTGCCTGCCAAGTTTCATATCTTTAACGAGAAAAGAGCGACGTGGATAATAACGTCTGGTAGGTTTATGAAGTTCCTCCACTAGTCCTGCTTTCATGCTGATTTATAAGATTATATACTACAGAATCTAAAATTTGCAATTTCTCTTGCAACTCTGATAGCGTATTATTGATCTTAACAAATTCATACTCAATTATCTCAACTTTATTATTTAACACACTCTCAACAGCTTGGAAATCTTCAACAATTTTGTCACCTCTTTGTTTGATCAACTTTTTCACAGAATTTAAACTTACATCATCATCTTGCTCGTTAGCATCGGCGACATTACATAGTTTTCGATTCTCTAAATCAAAATTTCCATCATTAGTCAGCTTGAATCCTAGTCCAGGAGGTCCACGAGATGCGTGGACCAATCGACGTCCAAACACTTCAATACTCATTTTTATACTAAATTATCACACAATAATTCCAACTTCACGAAGCTCCTCAATGATTGATTGTATTTCATTAATATGGTTATTATTGCCAGCAGATGTTTCAGCTAAAAGTAATCTTAAATCATCGACAAGCTCGTTTGGATCATCCCAATAAATATAATCGATATTACAAAATTAGTATACTTCTTACTTGTATTTTTACGAATATCTTCCTCTGCATTATAGTATTTTCTGTGTGCATTTGTATCTTTTAAAATTGTAGCATAATTTTTCTTGTCATTATCAGTGATTAAAGTATCATCAGGATATTTCTTAAACAATAACTCAATTAAACCAGATGCTCTTTCATACTCTTTATCACCTATGACAATGTTATTTTTGTTTTCGAAATTTATAGGGCTATTTCCAATCAAGAGTAAACCATTCCGCATTTTTCGCACCCCATATACTGTATCCAAGGTTTTTACTTGTTCATTAAGCAACAACTGAACGTTTTTATCAACACTATTGCTCACATCAGTTTTTTCATTATCAAAATCATCAGCATCATCTTTAGTGATGGTTTCTTCCTGATCAGAAATATCTGAATCGCCTACAGCTGATTCGAAAGCTGATTCTGCGATATCATCGTCTGCATCATCACTGTCGCCATCATCATCACCACCACCATCGTCGTCACCATCTTCATTTTTTTTTCTAATCCACTTGAATTTTATCTTATTTTTTCTATTTTCTTTTTGAACTACTGCCGGCGATAAATTTCTTTCACTTACATCGATGAGCTTTTCTAGAGGTTTCACAATCGGTTTGAACGAATCGTTCAAATTTTTTTCTACTTTTAATTTATGTAATTTTAATAAATCATACTTTCTTTTTACATCGTTTCGAGATTTCTCAACTTCACGTAGGACTGCAGTTTGTTGATTAAAATCAGACATCTTGATAGTTTAGAGTCTCGTAACTGAATGTTAAATTTCTTCTATATTATGTATATTTATTACAAACTGATCAAAACCTTTGCTATAGCGGCCAACATTAATTTGACAATCTTTGTCTATGACGAGAAAACTGTAATTGCCATCATTCCAGCACTTTGAGCAAATATCTTTGAAATGTTAATATGTCATATCTGTATTAACGTGATCGTTGTAAATATGTTTCAAATTCATATCATCTTGTTGAAAAATTACCAAAAAATTAACATTATAGCTCACCAAGTGTTTCGGTACTTGTGCATACGACTGGCACAAATAAAAGCAATCTACACTTTTATGTCTACCCTTGTAGTAAAAAGCTTTGACATTATCCTGCTTTTCACAAGCAATATCATCAAAAACAAAAATTTAATTTGATCGAGCTTCATCAGGCGATACAACAAGATCGTGCTCTCTAAAGGGTAAGTACTCAATTCCCTCTAAAGGCTCGACAAGTTGCTCTAAAAAGGATCCCATAACACGCCTATGGGAAAAGTGGTTTCCATCAATTTCGCTGCATTTTTGATATGTTGTGTGTCTTGGTGTACTGTACAAATGTCTCAATGGACACGAAGGGGGTTGGGTTTAGAGTTTCGTGCCCATTGAGACATTTGTACAAGACGCCAAGACACACAACATATAAAAAATGCAGCGAAATTGGCGGAAACCACTTTTCCCATAGGCGTGTTACGGGGTCCTTTATATTTTGGCTGATTTAGAGATTTTGAGTATATGTAAATATTTTCAAATGCTAGACCATTAGGATGAGTGATTAGAGATAAGAGAGCATTCGTTTTTCCACAATTGGATGGACCACAAAATACTGCTTTTATACTGCTGGATAATAATTTGCCATGTCGATTCTGCTGTTTTTTTTTTTTTTTTTTTTGTTGTTGTGTCAAAAGATCAAAATTAATCACTGGTAACTTTGTTGACAGCTTCTTAAGATCCATCATGCTTCTATTTCATATCACAACTGACCTGGGCTCGTATAAATACGAAATTTTATAGTTTTTCGAAGTTAGTCTCACATGAAATTGCTAAGAGCTAGCATCATACAAAAGAGAAGAGGTTCAGGCTTAGTGAATAAATTGATCAACAAATTACCCATTGAACTTCATGTGCCTAGTTATCAGTACTGTGATCCAGGTACAGAAACGCAGCTGATAAGATTCTAGCAGAGAAGGCGTAGAAAAAAGTAAAATCTACAGACGCTGATTTGAAAGAGAGGGCAACAGCTTTTGCAGTGGCAAATGCCATAAAGTTAAAATCAAAGCTTGATATGGGTGTTAGAGGAGGAGGAGGAAGAGGAGGTAAATCTCTCAAAGCCAAGAAAACCAAGAGAAAGATTACGCTAAAAAATTTGGTCAAGTCGGCAGCAAAATCAATCATTCATAGCAATGACTCTCGCTCTATGATTAAGTCAGCACTGAAGATGGCTCGTGAGCATGTACAAAATATCGGTAGAAAAAGTAAAGTTAGTTTTCCACGCATATTGCCAGTTCCCAACAAAGTAGGTGGCTTTCTTAAGGCACTTATTCCACTTTTTACTGGTCTTAGTGCAGTTGGCTCACTTGCAGAAGAAGCTGCAGGAATCACTCAAGCAATAAATAAAGCAAGCACTGTTAAGAAACAAATGGAAGAGCAAAAGAGACATAAAAAAAAATGGAAATGCTGACACTTGGTAAAGGACTATTTTTGAAACCTCATCGCAAAGGTTTCGGTATCTTGCTGAAACGAAATAATAAAAAGTATTAAGGAGAATAAAAACTTCGATGAAATAAGGCTGCCAAAATTAATGAAAATAATGAATTTTCGTGGAGTTTTTATGCGGAATGCTCTGCCTGCAAATGGCTGCCGAGCTAAAGAATCAGCAATAATAAATCTGGATGATGCGAGTGAATCTAGCACGCACTGGGTAGCTTATCGAAAAAATGGTAAAGTAGTTATTTACTTTGACAGTTTTGGTGATTTACAACCACCTCGAGATCTCATAAACTACTGGAAAGTATCTCAAGTTAAGTACAATTACCAGAGATATCAAGAATTTTCAACTTTTATCTGTGGTCATCTCTGTCTCAAATTTCTCTGCAATCAGCTCAAACGTAAGGAAAATTTCTGTTTATATAAGAAGAAAACAGCTACCGATTTGAAGCGATTTCGAGAGACACTATTTTGCTGCAATAGAACTGGATCTGGACAAACAATACAGTCTAGTTGAGTTCCTGACTTTTAATTCTATACCAAACGTTGACACAAATTGCAATAAGTTTTACTTTGGACAAGAAATAATTGAACTTCCCACTGGCAGTTATGAGATTAAGGATATTGATCGAACTCTGCAAGATATTCTCGGTACTCGAGGTATAAAAGTTAGTATTAAGCCAAATAATAATACGTTGCGAAGTGTTATTATGTGCGTCATGAAATAGATTTTCGACCGACTGACTCGATTGGTCGTCGACTAGGATTCACTCCAAGACTTTTGAAGCCCTATATAAGTCACAATTCAGATTTGCCAGTAGCTATTCTCAAAGTGAACGCTTTACGAGTTGAGTGTAATATTATGACAGGAGCATACTTAAATCAGCAGAAAGTTCATACAATACATGAATTTTTCCCAGCAGTTCCACCAGGCTACAAGATAATCGAGGTGCCTAAACAAATAATTTACTTGCCAATATCTGTGAAAGTGATCGATCACCTACAACTACGCATAGTAGATCAAGATTTGATTAATCTTTGAGGTGAAATTATTACGATTCGCCTACATTTAAAAAGCAATTAAAATGGGTATTGTTTTTAATGCTGACAAAAGCTATATTAATAGCTCAGTATGTCGTCAGACAGTCAGTCAGCAATGAGTGATCAAATTATTAACACGTCAGAACAGTCAGTTTCGCGTGGTAGAGGAAGAACAGGACCTCAAGCGAGAAAAATACTGAAAAAATAACTTGTACGTTTATCTATTGCTGCTGTCATTACATACGTGATAAGAAAGATGGAGGCAGTTCTTAATGTACAATCTCCAGTCATCTTTGATGAATCTGTCTCGCATTATGAGGTTCATACACATCAACCCTATACCTCACTTGCATTCAATAATAGTTTGTGTGTTTAACCATCGAAAAGTTCTCTACATATTTGTGGAAATATTACTAAACAGGATGGGTAAGCAGTACAATACAGCCTTTTTGTAAATAATGCTATTAGTCATTTCTTTGAAGAAATTCGATATGAGATCACTACCATAGAGATTGATCGATGTAACAACGTTGTGCGACAACTTTGATGAAAGGTTACACATCTTTCTCACCTAGCCAACTAAAGTATCTTGAAATTCTGGCTGGACACCTATTACTGACGTAGGAAATATAGCTATTATTTTTAGCCAATATCGCGGTTTATGTTTATGTTCTACTGGTTTTCCCGCGATCGGTACTGACAGTGGCCCTGCGAGTTAATGCTGGGCTGCCTGGTATTGCCGTTTTTTAATTTTCCCTTTCTTGTTTTTAAGATTTAGACTTTTTGGCTAGCCTAGTGGTCTCACTTACGCTGCCCACTCCTCGTTTCCCATCTCTTCGATTTCTATCGCTTTCGTATTATCGGTGTTCTGCGAATTGTTTCGATTACTATTCTGGCCATCGCTTTGTTGATTCGAATTCTTGTTAGGCTCGTTCGAATTGTGAGACGATTTTGGATTAATCTGATTCGTTACTGTCGCTTTAATCAATTCTTGAAATTTTGTTAATTCTTTGCTTAAAAATTTCGTTACTTCGTCCATCGTTGGTACTTCTACTGTGTTAATATTAGTTTCGACTTTTTCTGTGTGTTGGCCGCAACGCTATTGTGACACGTTTTATCTACATTCGATTTTGGCGATGTGGCGTTAGCTGATTTTTTATTTACGCGTTTTCCGGTTTCGTAGGCTTGACCTATTGCTCTCGCTTGACTCAAAAAATTATCGAGATTTTCCAGAACTTTGCGACTTTGCTTGGGATTTTTATTTGTTCTCCCGTATCTAATGTTACTCGGGTGAATTTACTAGCTTCTATTTTAGGTATAGTCCCTGTTTTTGTATTTCCTTTTTTTGATTTATTTTCATCCTCCGTTCCGAGTAATAACTAGAAGTCTTTGAGGTTATACTCTGTAACACCCCGTACAAGCTCCGCAAAAAATTTATAAATATTAAATACTAAATTATATAACACAACATTTTAGATTATAGAAGAGCATCTTATGCTCCCCCACTTCCAATACGAAGGTACGCGCCACAGCTGACAGCTGAGCTCAAAGCAGCAGTTTGTGACGAGACACGGATCTCGTCAACAAAAATACGCGTGAAGTCGGCCACATTAGACGCCTCATGCACAGCGAGTGCGCGTGCGCAACAACCAGAAGGCGAGTCCGCACAACGCAAAGCGTTCGCGCGCACGCAACATTTATAAGGCGAGTCCGCACGAGCGCGGGGCGCGGCAATTAGCAAACGACTCCGCAAGCGGCATACCGTAATCACACCTGTACACAGCTGTGCCGCGCGCCTTTATAAGGCGGACCGCGCAGCACAACGGGGAGTTCTACTCGAGCCTCACTCCAGGTAGTATTGTGAACACACGTTACTACAGGGAAAGCGAGAGTTTGATCTACATCCACGAAATCGCCTCGTAAGCCTACGTGACGATCCGAAACCCGAAAATTCTAGATGCCGTCGTGAGCACACAAGGCAACCCGGAACACCCGAACGAAGTCGAGCCTCATCTACGTGAGCACACGTAGCTGACACTCGACGTCACCGTAGAACCTAACCTATATCCCAACGCAGTGCCGACTCCTTCTGCCACTGTGAGCACGCAGGGTTGAGGAGGCAGTGATAGCTTCACCGACGGTTCATCGGGTCGTGCGCTCACGTCCCGATTAATCCGAGGGTCATCCCTAACCTATAAATCCGATTTATACGCCGACATCTCAAGATTCCCTTTGCTACTGTGAGCACACAGGGCAAAGGGAAGAATGAGACGAGCGACGACGATTAGTAGAGCCGTGCGCTCACGACTCTATAAATCCAAGGGATCACCTCAAAATATAGTGACACTGTTTCGATAGTTGCTGTGAACACACAGGGCAATCGGAATTGCTGACATTCCGTACATTCGGATCAGTGTAGCCGTGCGCCCACGATTCCACCGTCCCGAATGAATTCCTAACCTCCAAATCCAACACCGTGTTGTTAACCGCGATAGTTTAAATAATTATTAATTATAAAGGCAAAGTATTTTTAACACGAAGCAAAATGATTTCTGTTTGAACCGGGCTTTAACAACTGAGTCCTCATTTTTGTTAAATATTCAGTTACATATATATATATATTGTTATTATTAAAACACAACAACAGATTTACTCTTTGGCACCTTTCCCTGCTCCGATCCTGGATCCGACTATTTAGCTAGCCGAGCAGGGAAAGTACCATTGTTACAAGTTTAACAGTAGCGCCATGAGCCAGACAGCGGCAACAGCAGCAAGCAGCAAGAAAGCTGGGAGAGCGCGTAACACGCGCCTATATCTATATAAACCGATTGGCGAGCAAAGCGGCGCAATTATAATGAGAGTAGGAGTAGAGAGCGAGCGGCGGCATGGTGTGCACATTATATTATAAGTGTATAAATGATTTTTGTATACTCATTCACACCTATACAGAGTGAGTCATTTTAATCTTTAATCTCAATTATCTCGTTGGCAAAGCATGTCAGCGAAAAAAGTTTCAGATAAAAGTTTTAGGACTTTTCCCTGGCTATCTGATGATGACCTTGACAATATCATTGAGCCTGACCTTCAAGGTCATTTGAAGGTCAAGTCGGTTTTTTCAAATAGAAACCCCTACTTTTGGCACAAGAAATGGAAAGAGCGGAAAATTTTACTTTTAAATATGACCTTGCCTTGACCTTGAATTCAATGGTCAAGGTCATTGGTCATGCCGATAACAATGCAACTGGTTAGCTGAACTCGAATGCATTCAAGGAGAAAATATTACCCACAAAAGGTTTCAGTTTTCTCTCCGGCTGACGAATGGTCATCTTGACCCTGTCGTTAAACAGGACCTTCAAGGTCAAGTTGATTTTTTGAAATGGAAACCCCTACTTTTAGCCCCATAAATGAAAAGAGAGAGACATGCGTTCAAAAATTAAAAAAATTTCAATATTTCCAGAAATTTTCAATATTTTCTAAAATTTCTGTAATTTTTTCAGTTTTCAAAAATTTTCAAAATTCTTGATGTAGTTAAGTCATTCCATTATTTTGTATTAGTGTCAATTTTTGAGAGTGAACTACTCTTAACAGTTATGTAGATAGCAAATTAGTGCAGAAAAGCTTAATCGTATTTTTTACTTCTTGTAAATCGATAATTATTATTGAAAAAAATCTGTTTCCCTGTTTACTGGTCTGCAACAAATTATTTTGATTTTGATCATGGCTGATTATGCTCCCAACGAAATCGTTGATATGATCATGATTTTGGGAGAAAGTCGAAATGCTGCCAGACTTTATGCTGAACGCTATCCCAATAGGAGACACCCAAGTAATGTTACTACTTCAAACCTTAACTCAGAGAGCTCGAAATGGAACTTTTGTTCGTCAACGCCGTCATCATGAATACGACGAAAACGATCCTCGTGTTATTACCATTCTAGCGATTATTCATCTTAATCCTCACATTAGTACTCAACAAATAGAAAGAGAAATAGGTATACCTCAATCAACAGCATCCCGAATATTGAGAGCGAGAAGATATCATCCTTATCACATAACATTAACACAACAGTTAACTCCAAATGATGTGATTTTGCGAGTACGTTTTTGTCGATGGGCAATACGAATGATTCAACAAGATCAAGACTTTTTCAGGCACGTTCTTTTTTCAGATGAATCAACATTCAGAAACACGGGAGAATTGAATAGACATAATTGCCATTATTGGTCAGATGAAAATCCTCATTAGTTCAGGCCCATAGACAATCAACACTGCTGGAGTGTTATGGTCTGGTGTGGAATCATAATGTAAAACAAATAAAAAATACAAAAAAAAACACATAAAAACAAATAAAAAATACAAAAAAAAAAATAAATAAAACAAAATACAAAAAATGGGATGCTAAATCCTTTTGACAACCTCCTCGATGGTGCATCCTGGGTTCGGCTGATGTCAAAAGTAATTTCCGCACAAAACATGAGTTGTTTCCAAAACCACATGTTCGAACGTAAAATTTCCCGCTCTTTCCATCTCTGGTACCAAAAGTAGGGGTTTCTATTTGAAAAAATCGACTTGACCTTCAAATGACCTTGAAGGTCATGCTAAATGATATTGTCAAGGTCATCATCAGATAGCCAGAGAAAAATCCTAAAACTTTTATCCGAAACTTTTTTCGCTGGCATGCTTTGCCAACGAGATAATTGAGTTTAAAGATTAAAATGACTCACCCTGTATAGGTGTGAATGAGGGTATGCAAGTATGAATGTAAGTTTTTCCGGCGACTCGATTTCCACTCTCTCTGTGGCCTCTAAGACGACCCACACAACCCGTATTAAGTCACTAGCTCCAGCGCCCAGCGCAAGCTCCTAGTCTCTTCTCAAGAGCAACTTACCCCTTGAGCAGATAAACGATTTAGAATTATTTTGAATCGTTTTTATACTTATAAAATTTCGAGTCAGGCACGATATAGTATCTTAAAGCGTATCAGTATATATATATATATATATATATATATATATATATATATATATATATATATATATATACAGGGTGACCCAATTTAAACGGGCACCGCTCATAACTCGTCAGGGACAGCCACAATCGAAAAATTGGTGGAGACCAAAGTTGTAGGATATCGAAGGGGCAACCCGATGGTGACCTTGGATTTGACCTTGAACGCGTTTTTCAAGGTCATTTGAAGGTCAACTTTGGATTTTTAAATAGGAACCCCATTCATTTATTGCGGGAATAGGAAGAGCGGTAAATTTTACGTTCAGAATGGTATGTTCGGTTGCGGCACTGAAGGTCATCTCAATGTCCTGCAGCCAGAATGAAACCCCGCCTACGTAATTCCTCTAGCAACGCCAAATTAAAAAAAAGTGGTAGAGACCATAGTTGTTGTATAGGGAGGGGGGGGGAAGAATTGTGACCTCGAATTTGAGCCAGTCCTACAAGGTCATTTCAAGGTCAAATTATTTTTTTTCAAACAGCACCCACTTTTCGACTCCGGATCCTGAAAGCTGTAAAATGTTGCACTTTAAACGAAGTAGTAAATTTAAAATAGAAGAAAAGATTTTAATCATTTAGCGTACCATTTCCTGAGTTTTGTCATCATTATAAAACTTGATGTCCAGGATCCGCGACGAGGACTTGGTTGGATAGATTCACATCATGTTTTCTCTACTGGTAGAAGCTTCCGCATACATGGTACTTGCACAGATAAATACTTAAGGGGATATAACGTTTTTAAAACCTAAAAAGAAGAATCAGTTTTAAATTTACATGAATCACTTCGATTGATTTGAAATGTTTTATACTTAAATAACTTAACTTTACCTACATATTAAGAAATTGATTATTTACTTATTAAGCACGTAATTATCTTTAAAAATCAAATAAGTAAAAATAATTGAAAAAAGGTTAAAGTTTTGACTCATTTGATTTTAAAAGAATGTTCTGGCTATTCAAATTGAATTTCCGTCATTCGTACTAAAACTATTGGTTTCGAAAGTATGTTAAAAAGGTTTCAGCCCGTTTTGTCCAGACATTTTTCAAGAATCGCGTGGACAAAAAACTCAAAGATTTTTATCAAAAAAGCTTACAAAAATTTTAATATTATTATGTAGGTGAAGTTAAGTAATTTAAGTGTAATAAGTTGCAAATCCGTCAAATTTATTTGTGTAAATTTCATTTCTAATTGTTAAAAGTACCTATTTATGAATTTCAACTAGCGGGATATCCTGGCTTGCTTGAATTATTATAGTACATACATATTATAAGCAGTTAATTTTGTTTGGGCACATTGTTTTCAATTATCAATCTTTGACCATTTGGAAAAAAAGTTTTTATATTTATTTTACACACATTTATTATTTAAATCAGAAATAAATTGCATTATGTTTATTTAAATAACGTTGTTGTTTTTCCATTTAATTTATTCATAAATTATTATTGTTTTAAGTATACATAGATATACATACATACATATGTTTGTATACATATGCTATACACACATACATGTAAACACGCATGTTGAAAATACATATGTATAAGCAGAATTATAAAGTTTGTAATACATACCATGTCGTCACACAGATTATACATACAATTACTGGCAACAGTTAATATAATTGTTTAGTGATAATTCCACTGTATAAATATTTTAATTCTATTAGAAATATTTTTGCAGCAGAAATTGGTAGGTACTTAAATTTTTTGCACTTTTCATTTAATATTAAAAATAATACGAATATACATTTTCTATTAAAATTTTTGTATTAATGTCTTGTATAAAAAAAGTTCTGTAATACGTAATGAAGGTATTTCTTGAAGAATCAATTTACTTAAAATTAAAAAATGTTTGATATAATTTCAAGTCATAGCGATTATTCTAGAAAATATTGTTTAAGAGCTAAATATTCCGATTAATTACCCATATTTTAAATGTATGTATAAGTTTGATTTCACTTCATAAAATTTAATAAGTTAAAATAAATCTTTTACTAAAATACAATTTTAACTATTTTATAAGTTATCTATTAAAATTTACTTTTAACACTTTTGGAATTACAAAATATTTATTTATTATCTATTTCATAAAAGCTTCCTAATCAATAAATTATTTTATAATAAAAAATTAATAATTACTATTTGCAATTAAATAATTGTTTAAGTAGTTTTTTATTTATTATTTTTTGCAGAAAACAGTCTAAGTACTAGTAATGCAGTAGAATTTTTTAATTTATTTAGATATTTATCTACTTCAAATACTAATTTAATAATTGAAAATATTTGATTTGAGTCATTTTTTTTATTTTTGTAATATTTATAATCTAAGTAAATATGCCGGACTATAGTCGAAGCGAAATTGTTGATATTTTATTGATTTTGGGAGAGTGTCGAAGAAATTATAATGCAGCAGCACAATTATATCGGAGGCGTTTCCCAAACAGAAATCATCATCCATCTCGAAGTACGATCCAGAGAATTGAACAGCGAGAGAGGCGAGGACCTCAAAGATCACGACAACGTTGTAGAGTAATGACTATCTAGCGAAATGATCCACGAGTCTTGGTGGTGCTTGCTATGATTCATTTAGATCCTCATATTTCAATTCGACAAATAGAAGTACGATCTGGCATCCCGAGAGAAACAGTGAGAAGAATAACAAGACTCCATCGTTACCATCCATATCATATTACTTTGACCCAAGAGCTAACAGAACGTGATTTTGAAAGAAGGTTACGATTTTGCCAATGGGCACAGGAAAGATTGCAAAACGATCCACATTTTTTCAGGTACGTCATGTTTTCCGATGAAGCCACTTTCCATAATACAGGTCAACTAAACCGACACAATTCCCACTATTGTTCCATTGAAAATCCTCATTGGACCCGTGCAGTCGATCACCAACATCAATGGAGTCTTGTAGTATGGTGTGGTATTGTTAATGGCTATCTAATTGGGCCTTACTTTTTTGACGGTAATGTTAACAGAGAAGATACCTCTATTTTCTGACAAATGAATTACCAAATCTGTTAGAAGATGTTAATATACAAACCAGAATGCGTATGTGGCTTCAACATGATGGTGCACCTGCGCATAGAAGTTTAGATGTTCAAGATTTTTTAAATCAAACATACCGTAATAGATGGATAGGTATTAGACGTGGTGAAGATCATGTTGAGTGGCCTCCACGATCCCCAGATCTCACGAGCCCAGATTTTTATTTATGGGGCTTTTTGAAAAACAGCGTGTATGCGGACGCCCCTACTACTAGAGAAAATATGATGCAAAGAATCATTAATACTTGCAGAGGCATACCAAGGCATGTGCTTCTGTCGACTGTTGGAAGCTTTGAGCGAAGAATTCAACTATGTATTAGACATCATGGAGGGATTTTTGAACACTTAATTAGGTAAAGCTTAAACTCTATTTATAAAGTGATTTTTTCATGGTCTTGCCATCATCTGCCGGTGTCTTCACGTCTTGCCTTCATCGGCCGGGCTATGATTCTTGCCTTAATCGGCCGGTGTCTTCACGTCTTGCCTTCATCGGCCGGATCAAAATGGGACCTGAAAATCCACCCTGCTACGTCCTCGTCGTGGATCCTGGACATCAAGTTTTATAATGATGACAAAACTCAGGAAATGGTACGCTAAATGATTAAAATCTTTTCTTCTATTTTAAATTTACTACTTCGTTTAAAGTGCAACATTTTACACGCTTTCAGGATCCGGAGTCGAAAAAGTGGGTGCTGTTTGAAAAAAAATAATTTGATCTTGAAATGACCTTGTAGGACTGGCTCAAATTCGAGGTCACAATTCTCCCCATTCTCCCCCCCCCCCC